>JAUPFV010000003.1:187090434-187313786 GCA_036936605.1 Limnanthes douglasii subsp. nivea
TAATTGCATAATCCACTAAATGGACATAATTTATTTAATGCTTTGAGGCGTCATACCAAACATTATGGTTGCATAAAATTTCACTAAACTACATATTACACAAATGATGAACAGTCCCATAAAATTACACTGTGAAAATAATTCTGCATTTAAATACTCCAATAATAACATGATTTTTTCTAAGTCCAAACACATTGACGTCAAGTTCATGCCTGTTAAATAGAATTTCAGAGATGTCAATTAATTACAAAACACATTGGTACAAATACCGTAGTAAAAAAAATCCTTTTCCAAAAGTAATATTACCTAAGATTTTATTGGAACACTATATTTGGATTAGTGGGAGTTTTGTAACGTGAACCGATTTATATTTACAATGTGATTGTGTACACTTTCATTTATTGCAATATATCGCTCAGTTAAAGTTCATTGACTTCTTAAACTCATTAAGTAGATCTTCACTTAAGTAGAACCATTAAAAAATAGCTATGTGCAATTACATTTCCTATTATTCTTACTCCACGTATTATAATTGATCCCTGAAATTGATTAATTACAATAACGTGATTATTTTTTCATCCAATTGCTCACACTGCAAAAAAAGGTCTTTAGTCCTTATGTTTCAATAAATATATATTGAGAAATTAATAAATAAGCGTTTTTATAAGTTTTTAAGATTAAAAATAAGTTATTTTTACAATTATCAAATATGAACCGAAATTAATATATATATATATATTAAGATGATGAAGATGATGAAATAATGAAGATGATGAAATAATGAAAAGTGACCTGATTTATACTAATCAGGGAGATAACACTTTGATACCTAGGAGGATTCGAAAAGTTAGATGTAATGATTAAGGGCGGCGCTGACGTCATTCACATTAAATGAAGGAGTTGATTTTTGAAGCAGGTGGGAACGCCTTTCTAGGAGAAAAACGGTCGGTGTGGCAAATTAGAGAAGGACACGTGTCTTGCGGTTTCTGGTGAAACTGCTCCGCTTCTAAAAGTTTATGGTCAGTCCGGATAAAGTTGTTACGCATTCTTGAAATGTCCGGACAAAGTTATAATTGCACTTGAGCTAATTTTAAGGTCTTGCTAAAAGCCTTCAAGCACAACCTAAAAAAGGGGCTACTGATGAGTCCGGAATTTGCTGTCACACTAAATAAGAATCGCACAGGGACATATCGGACTAACATTCACCCCCTGAACCGTCCGGACAGAACTAATGTACTAAAAACCTAATCATATCATGGCTAAGCTAATTATCTACCTGCTTAAAACTAATGGGTCTTTGAACTCGACCCGAATCCATAATCATGACCCGAAAACCCATGTGGCCTACTGTTAAGGGTATAAATACCCAACCACCTACATTAAATGAGGGTAATGAAAATTAAATAAAACCAGGCAGCTCAATTCTCCCTCTACATTCTACCCAAACATTAAATACTCTCAAAAGTCCATAAAACTCTAGACCAAGTTACAAAATTGCCCTCAAACAAAAATAAACCACATTAGAATATCTATTTTTTCTATATTTTTATATCACATTTAAGTCAGATATAATATTTCTTTCCACAAGTTATTCTAGAAAAATAATATATATATATATATATATATATATATATATATATATGTATTTCTTACCACCAACAATATCTTTTAGAGTGTATACACCTTTGTACCCCCATAATGCATAATATACGATACACTTTAAGCTTGATCTCATATCAATTTAACAAATTATTATTATTATTTAGAACACACGTTATTCTACCATATTATTGTTCCATCATTCCAAATAACACATTTGGTATGTTTGTTTGCTCGTATATCATCACATACCTATATCATTTTTAAGTTACTATTTTCAGACTCTCAAATCTTATTTATTTGTAAAAACGTGCATATAAATATACCAACATAACTATTTCATCAATAAACTCTAATCATTCATGTACACACTTCATGTCTCGAAAAAATCAAGTGACATACATGTTATCTAGATTCTTTCAACTTAAAGTATCCGCCACTCCGTTAGATTTTCCAAGATGATATTTAATACTATAATAAAATTATTGAATCGATTTCATCAACTATTATCTTAAATTTAAATTTTTGTGTGAATATAAAATTCAACCTTTGGTGATTTGTATGTATCTTACAAAACACACCAATAATAATGACCTTAAATCATTAAGCAAACGCGGCTGTTTCTATCTCAAGAGCATAAAGTAGATAATTTAACTTATGATGCTTTAGTTGTCTCAAAACATATACCATTACTTTACCATTTTGCATGAGACCACATCTTAAACCGTGATGTGATGTTGTACAAACTGTAATTTTCCTGTATCCGTAAAAATTACTAACACATGTGACTTTGCAAATTTTATATATCGTTATTGAAAATTGAGTTTGTATTATCAAAATGACAATGCTCTTTTGAGTTAACTTTATCATATAAAATGCTATTATTGAGGAATTCTAAGTAAACATTCCACAATAACCTACAAGTCCGAAAACTATATATTTATATTACACTAACATAATTTGGTCGTTGACTTACAAATTCAACGTCATTTGGATCTTGAGTAATTTCATACCATTTAACCTCGTGACCCAAAAATGCAATTTCATGAAACTATAACTCATGCTTAATTTTTTTTGCATATAATGTTCATCTCATAGCTTCCATAATACTAATCTCATATATGTTTTCATGTTCAGTAACATTTTTGAGTACATTAATCTATCATTGATAAATACGATAACAAATAAATTAAAAAACAATTCAAACTATATTTATTATGTATATGAATAGTATTAGCGCATTTGTTGTGTTGAATGCCATTATTAGAATGATGAAAGGTCTATAATATATTGTGATGCCTCATACTAGAGATAATGTTGTGCTTTGATAAAGTAATAACTTATGTATCCGAAAAACTTAAAGATCGTGAGGAAAACACTTTCGTTAAATTTGATACATTGTTTTTCAAAAAATATCTAAAATATTTGTTTTCTTAAAAATAGTTTAACATGCGACAACTAAGATAAATGAAATTTCTTATAGAAAGCATGTATGATCTTTAATGCGTTAAGTCTTATAACGATCTCATCTCTAATAATTAAAAAATGACATATAATTGTGATATTGAGCGAGTTTAATAACCCAGTTGGCACATTTGTTTCTTATAATATGTCATATCTAGTGGAAAATTTGAGTTGAAAATATTTATGTAAAATAGTAAGACTATAATGAATTACAGTAACCATTGTATTAGATCCTGATGCACAATTTACTTCCAAATTTTAGAAGATTTATTAAAAAAATTATAGAACATCACGTATCATGAATATGACTTTCCATCCTCAAACCGATGGTATATGTTAAGAGCGTGTATCAAAATTTTAATGGAAACATCGTAGATTACCAATATGTTCGAGAAAGTGAATTTCCTAGACCTGATTTAATTTATGAGAAAAAACATCAATACTTAAGAAATGTCTCCAAAAAATAAAAGATTGCCAAAAACATTATTTTTTAATTCAACAAAAATGAAAAATACAAAATATGGTAACAAAGTACTTTTCAAAATATCAATTACACGTGAAGTTAAGAATATATCATTGTGTTAATATATAATTTATATTGAGTATGTTTATTTATTTCATGTGGGTCATTAATGAATGTTATATTATAAACGATACGTGTCGTTGTTTACCATTGTAGAACCAGTCAAACTCAAAACAGTTAATTTCTCACATAATAGACAATTTATTTGAAAAATGTGTCATAGGTTTACTAATATACACATATCACAAAAAAACAATATATATATATATATATATAATAAAACATTTTAAAATAAATTTAGATGAATTTGAAGAATTATTCACTTTTACATAATTTTAGGAAATATATATATTTTTAGACAATTTAATGAAATACAAATTTTTAAAAAAATGGATAGCATCAATAAAAAACCTAAACATTTTGTTAAATACAAAAGACATATATACATGAAAGTTAATATTAGTTTCATGTTAATATTAATTTTGAAATGAATAGAAATTATTCGTAACTTACATATATATCCAACTTTATTTGAAATTTTATTAAAAATATATTGACATGTTTAAGAAATATTAAGATTATCTCTTTAAATTAGAAAAACACAAAAATACTATGTTTTAGGTTTTATTGTGGTGATATTAACTGATTTATTATAATTTAATTATCAGCATATGTGTTTATATTATTTGATTAGCCTAAGTTCCATTTAGAAAGATGATGATCGAGATAATTTTTTGGTTAGTGCTTTAGTAGGTTAGTTGTGATTGAGTGCGATGACATATGCACATTGAAAATTATTTTATCTATGTTGTAACTATAATGAGTAAGTGTTTTGAGAAGATCAGAGGAAAACAAATTAGCTTGATAAGATATTTTTAAATTATGTTAATAGTAATTACCGATATAATTTGGACGAAGTCTGTAAATAATGAAATTGTATGTTGTAAATTGTTGTATTTGATTGAAATAAAATTACTAATGCAAATAAAATAAATACAATATACTTTAGAGTGAGTCTCGATTTCTCTAAAATGATGTAAGATTTTCAAAATAAATAGATAAAGACAAATAAAATAGTAGCTCTATATAAAACATACATAATCATGAAAATCTTATAAATTCAGATGGTGATTTATTCGAACCTCACATTTTAGGTGAAGCCTCGGTCTCTATCTTACATGGAAACAAAAATCTTAGTAAAATCAAAACATCACGACTAATTACAGAATGATGGAGGATAAATAAGATTTGAATGCCACAATAAATTTGATAAGTTCCAAAAATGTTGGATAAAAGATTTATAATTTTTATTTTATTTTATTATTTTTCTAAAATATTATAGAATATCATAATAATAGAATTACATGCATTTTTATTTAATAATCAATACTAAACCTAATATAATATATATTTATTCGAATCATTTGTATTTTAAAAGTTAAGTCTTTCACACATAAATACACACAATATTTTTTAAGAAATTAAACTAATTTTTGTAGCCACCTCATTAAGTTATTTGGATAAAAATCATCATTTAAATCTCGTTGAAAATACTATAATTGTTTTTAAAAATATTATTAACATTAACACCCATGTATGATCATGATTCTTCCCGACCATAAAAATATAAAATTATAAAATTAATTAAATAACTTATACATATATTTCATAATATAAAAACAAAATTAAAATACGTAATAAACACTATGATTTTATAAATCTACTTCAATTGTCAGTAAACACATATTTTTATCTTGAATATAATATTTTTCCAAATATTTATAGTTAAACCTTATAAAAAATTCTAGTTTTAAAAAAACAAATATCATTTTCATTTTTAGTGGAATGCTTATGATACCCTTTTTAGTGGAATGCTTATGTTGGTATCTGATGAGGGTAGAATTTGCCAAATGTAAATAATGAGGACTTAATTGTGAATAAGAGTTACCTGATGTAGTTATTAAGGAATTTAGGATTTCTCGGTGACCAATGTGTAAAAATAGTACTTACTAAGGGGCATGATCAAATATGTAAACAACCCACTAAAGATTCAAGCGGGTCCACTTTATTTTAGTATAAAAGGTGACCCACTTTCTTGGTAGGTGGGACATTGAATATTATTCTATTCCATTCTCTTTCTCTCTCTATACTTTCTCTCTCTAGTCACATCAAGCCCAAGATCCAAAATATTCTTCCAAACAATTATTGACTCATCATTGGCGCCGTCTGTGGGAACGAGTGATACCAAAAAGGAATCTTTGTTCTTTAAAAATCACATTTTGCGAAATGAGCAACGAAGCGGTGATCAAAGAGGGTCGGTAGAGAGGTGATCCGAGCCGTCTCGGTGTCAGAGGGCGAAGAAGCGCCTGGTCGGGAGCACCGCGACCAAGGTCGGGACAAGCGGTCGACCCTGATAATGACCCGAAAACAGCTCCTTGAAGACATTGCCAGGCTAAACGCGGAAAGGGAGCGGGCACTGGACGAGAAAAGGATCCGGGAAGGAAAAGGCAAGGGACCCCTCTTGGAGGATTGGGAGATGGCCGACCATGATGTTGGGCCGCGCATCGAAGCCCGACCTGTTAGGTATTATCGAGAGCCACATCCCGAGGAAGGGAAAAATACCAGGACACGGCGGTACCCGAAGGACCATCGCGGCGCAACAATTGATTACACCTCGAGTGATTCGTTGGGCAGAGAGTATCGGCGACGGGAAAGGGCCCAGCGGACACAAAAGAATCGTTCCCGACGCCTCCGAGGGCCCCGGGCGGACTCGCCAAAATACAAGAAGGGTAGCACCGAGAAGCGGACCCCGGTATCCTTCGAGAAGAAAGAGATGCCTACCGCTAGCCGTGAAGAGCGGGCAGCGCTGCCTCCAGTGCCTTGGCAGCCATCGAACAGTCAGAACCAAGGTTACCGAACCAGTAGCCAGTTTTTCAGCCCCAGAGATGAGGGACTCTACGGAGTTCAGACAGAAGGACTTGGAGGAGGAGCATATGGGTTCGGTATCAATTGGAGGGCATCCCCATTGTCCGACGAGATATTAGCGGGGCAGCTCCCGAAACGATTTGACATTTCTAAACTAGAGAAGTACGATGGGAAGAAGGACCCAGATAATCATTTGGAAGCTTTCAAAAACTTCATGCTAAGCTTCGACAACGATGACAAACTCCTATGTAGAGCTTTTTCCATGACTTTCAGGGACCGAGCCTCCAAGTGGTACAACCGTTTACCGCAGGGCTGCATCCAGAACTTCGGGATGTTTTGGACGATGTTTAGACAACACTTTGTGGGGAGTAAAAGCTTCCGGGCCAACGGAGACACCATTATGAATTTCCGGCAGAAATTAGGGGAAAACCTCAGAGAATATACCAGGCGATTCATCGACGCAAAAACCGACCTAGACCACTGCGAATAGAACGTGGCCCTAACAACGTTTCGCTTGGGTTTGCTCCCTGGACCAATGAAGCAAGCGGTGACAAAAAAACAAGCATTCACGTTTTCCGCACTTCTAGCCCAGATAGAAAAATAGATATTGATCGAAGAGACCGAAGCATCTGAGTTAGCAGCGCAAATTCAACAAAGCGCCCAAGCATCGGTAGTAATAAGGCAAGACACTCGGTCAGATTACGCTCGGGCAGCCCAACCGGTCAGCACGATACACCCGAACCCTCCTGTATCAGCCAAACCCCCGGTCCTGACAAGCCCAAGACCGAAGCAAACAGGTCAGGCAACTTCACGTCCCATGTCAAACAAGTGGATCCGACCAGCATACTTCGCAGATCTTACAGAGTGTGTAGCGTCGATCTACGAGAAGACTAAGAAAAGCGGGATTTATCGAAAACATTTCCCGATACCAACACCTCAGGAGCAAAGGAATAACCGCTACTGCCGCTATCACGAGGACGTGGGGCACGATACTAAGGACTGCATCGCTTTGAAGAAGGAAATACAGATGCTCATAGAACACGGAAACCTCTTGGAGTATGTTAAGAAGGCACAGCAAAGTACGACCTCGAAGGATGTCGTGATAATTCCAAAACCAGAAACCACCATGGCAATTTCAGAATTAACCGACCCGTTCGATGTTTCCATCGAGTACCTCGATCCCGAAGCGAACCGCAACACCATCGGGATTATCGAGGAAGAATCCGGGAAGAACGTCGGTAATGTACGAGGCCTTTATAAATTTTTTGAATCCCTAACTGTTTTTGGGGGAGATTCTATGGCAGGAGTTACACATTCGTCCAGGAAGAGGCACATCGTCAACCTAACCACTCAGTTGGAAGCCAGAACTTGCTTCCAAACCAGAAGCGTCCCTTCTCCGATCCTGTACTTTGACGACGACGACATGAGAGACATAACCGGCCCCCATGAAGACGCCATTGTAATCGGGGCGGCCATTGCGAGGGAGGAGGTTCGGCGCATCTTGGTGGATTCCGGTAGCTCGGCCAACATAATCTTCGCGTCCACTTTTGCCAAGTTTAGAACACCGCCAGTGATTGCGCGGTCTGACCGCACCATAGTAGGGTTTACTGGGTCAGCAGCCGACGTTATAGGAGAATTTGAAGGCATAGTCCAATTAGGCCGCGGACCATTCAAGAAAGAGGTTACGGTTTTATTTGTGGTAGTAGACGCGCCGGCTTCCCACAACGCCATTTTCGGCTGATCGTGGATATCGCGAATGCACACAGTATCCTCTACAATTCACCAATGTTTAAAATACGTGGTCGGAAACAACGTGGGAGTGGTCCGAAGTAGCCAGAAAGCAGCACGGGAATGTTACCGGGCGGCGTTAGCACCTAAAAAGGATCAAGAGATGATTCAAGCTCGGGAATAACAGTTAAAGGGGCTCGCCCCGGAATCGCACCCCGTTGATGACCCCAGGGAAGCCTCGAGCCTCTTAACGACGGATGAAGAATGGGAGCAATACCAATTCGAGCCTCGTCCATTCCGAACGACCTGATCAGGACGTGCTTTCCCAAGAGGCCGCACTGAGCGAATGGACCGTTCGTACCGATGGAGGGGCTAACGTCAGTGGCTGTGGAGCAGGTATACAATTAGTGACCCCATCGGGTATTAGCATGCACCAAGCCATCCGATTTGGTTTCCCCACTTCGAATAATGAAGCTGAATACGAGGCCGCTCTAGCAGGATTACAGCTAGCACAGGTATGTGGGGCAAAGCGAGTGCGCCTCATAAGCGATTCCCAACTCGTGATAACCCAAGCTTCGGGAAGCGCGGAAGCTCGGAAAGAACATTTGGTACAATACCTAGCAACGCTCAGGGTTCTAGCTGCCTCGTTTGACAAGGTCACCTATGAGCATGTCCCGAGAAGCGAAAACATAGCCGCTGATTCTTTGGCAGCACTCTCCTGCTCCAGTAACTATCCTTGGGTGGTTGAACAAGAAAGCCCGTTTATTATCAAGCGTCAAGAATTAGACAACCGACCTAAAATCGCCTGTCAGATCTCTTCGGTAACCCTCTCAGACTGGCGGCGGGACATTATCGCCTTCTTAGCTGAAGGTCGGTTGCCTAGTGATAACGCCTCAGCTCGGAAAATACGTAACAAGGCTCAGGGTTACGTCATTTTAGGTGAAGTGCTATACACGAAATCCTTCAGCCGCCCCCTGCTCCGATGCTTAGGGGTCCATGAGTCGCAAATAATTGTATCCGAACTGCATGATGGTGAGGGTGCAGCACACTGCGGTTACAAAGCTCTGATCAGAAGGATTCTTCTTGCAGGATTCTATTGGCTGACGATCACAGCGGATGCGCGATTGATAGTCAAAACTTGCGATACATGTCAACGGTTCGGAAACGCGATAAACATCCCCGCGGCTCCCCTAGAATCTATATCCGAAGGACTACCTTTTGACCGATGAGGAATCGACCT
This sequence comes from Limnanthes douglasii subsp. nivea, assembly GCA_036936605.1. Classification (NCBI taxonomy): domain Eukaryota; kingdom Viridiplantae; phylum Streptophyta; class Magnoliopsida; order Brassicales; family Limnanthaceae; genus Limnanthes; species Limnanthes douglasii. Next base: position 187,099,914 of record JAUPFV010000003.1, read on the forward strand.
GGTCGGACCACTACCAATGGCGTCGGGAGGAAGACAGACGATTGTCGTGGCGGTGGACTATTTTTCCAAGTGGGTCGAAGCTGAACCTTTATCCTCCACCAAGACCAAAGATATCATCAAATTTGTCTGGTCTAACATATGTTGTCGATTCGGGGTACCGCAGAGATTAACTATGGATAACGGACCGCAGTTCGACAGCGGGGAAATGAAAGCGTTCTGCACCACCCATAAGATCCGACAATGTTTCTCCGCTCTTTTCCACCCTCAAGAAAACGGGCAAGTTGAAGTAACCAACCAGACCATTTTGGACGGCCTCAGAAAAAACCTTGAAGGAAAGGCCGGGAAATGACCCGACTACCTACAAGAGGTACTGTGGGCTTACCGAACCACCCTCCGGACGGCTACTCAGGAATCACCTTACGCTTTAGTATATGGCATGGATGCGGTCACCCGTGCGGAATCCATCTTTCCGTCTTTCAGGATCGGAACCTATGCGGAGGAAACGAATGACAACAGCCGACGCCTCGAGCTTGACCTTAAAGAAGAGAAACGCAACCGCGCCCAATTAAACGCCTTACACTATCAGACCCTGATGAGAAGTCGATACGCTTCAAAAGTCCGACGTCGGGAGTTTAAGGTCGGTGACAAGGTTTTAAGGCGCGTCTTTCTTCACACCAAGGACAAGAGCCTCGGTAAACTTGCCCCGAATTGGGAAGGGCCCTACAAAATCGTGGAAAAAATCAAGAGCGGGACATACCGCTTACAAGACAGGCTCGGGCATCTTTTGAGACTACCATGGAACATTGAGCATCTAAAATTGTATCTAGAATAGTGGCGAAATTGTATTTAAAATTGTGTTGAAAAATAGTATTTACAATTGTATTGATTGGTGATGCACTCTTTCCTACCTCGGTGGCGCGAGAAGGTTTTAATGAGGCATCATAAACACCCGATCACCCGACTACATTAATCAAGAATTTCTTTTGCCTTCCAAATGTTAAAGTGTTACGACCTTGGTCGGCTGACGAGCTGGTCGGCGTCTGTTCCTACTAATATTAATGGATCTACATGTTTAATTTTCCCGACCCTTTGGGAGAAGTTTCGATGACACATCGATCTACAGAACCTTAACGGGTTTTTCAGTTTCTACAACTGATCTACATATATGATTTTCCCGACCCTTTGGGAGAAGTTTCGATGACACATCGATCTACAGAACCTTAATGGGTTTTTCAGTTTCTACGACTGATCTACATATATAATTTTCCCGACCCTATGAGAAAAGTTTCGATGACATATCGATCTACAGAACCTTAATGGGTTTTTTAGTTTCTACAACTGATCCACATATATTATTTTCCAGACCCTCTGGGAAAAGTTTCAACTTTACGTTGATCTACAGAGCCTACTTAGGTTTTTCAGTTCCCGAACTGGTCCACACTTCACGATTCCCGATCCTATCAGGAATTTTTCTATATTACGTTTGAACTTAGGATTTTTCACAGAACTACTTTAATTTACCCAGGTGACAATATGTGAAAGGATATAACCAGAAAAGTTAATATATTAATAGGGGACCCCGTGGCCCCCAAAACATAACTAAAAGTGTTCATCGGAAATATTGATAGGGGACCCCGCGGCCCCACAGAGAGACAAAAACAACAAATAAAAAGAAACATAAAAAGGGCCTGATCACTCGTCCTCTTCCTCCTCTTCAACATCATCAGATTCTTCTTCATCTCTGCAATCGACTCCCTCAGGGCGGTCCCCCTCTGGCACATCCAACCACATTACCCCGAGGGGAAGGTCTGGAAAGCGGTTGTGGAGCGACAGCACATACGCGACTTTGGCATCGGCAGTTTCTTTCTCCGACCATTTGCTACACCGATTTGCGAATGCGACGTTCGAAGATTTTAGCTTTTGGACCTCCTGAGCCAATGCAACAGTACGGTCTTCCGCGGCTTTCTTCGTCTCCTACGCGACCTTCTTCGCCTCCTCCGCGTCCTTCTTCGCCTCCTCCGTGACACGTTCGGCTTCCGCAATCCGACCCTCCGCCGACGCCTGAGCCGCCTTGGCTTTTTCCACATCCCCGGTGAGGATAACAATCTTCGCCTCCGCGCCCCTTAGCTGCTGGCCTAGCTCGATCGCCCGACGCTCTTACAAGGTCGCCGGTACGAGCAAGTTGTACAAGGATAAAGCCAGACCATCCGATCCCCGCAGCGGGAACGTGTGCGGACTCCCAAGCATTGTCAGCACCGGGAAATTCGGACCGCTCGATGAGGCCGCAGCCGGGTTCGACGCTTGGGGGGGCTCGACATCATCTGGGATCTCCACAAGGTCCGCCATTGGAATACCTCTGGCAGCACCGTCCTGGTCAGACAGCTTCGGTCCTGTGGCGCCATCCCCCGCGCCGTCAACAGGCCTATTCACTGTCTTGGAGTGCTTGGTTTTCATTGCCTTAGTCCCCTCCGCGTCAGTACGACCTTTCATCTTCTGCACCGGAGCCTGGTCCTGGTTCACCTCTGCACCTTCACGAACGGGCGCCTCTTCCCGAATCAGCACACCCGCATTAGCAGTCCCGGTTTCGTTCTCCCCGGCCTCGTCATCTGACTTCGGGCGCTTGCTAGGCGCCTTGTTGCGCTTTGGCAGATACACCTGCGACCCAGGGGCTCCGGTTTTCGCGATCACATCCTCCAAGCTCAGGGGCTGTCGCAACTGCTCAATGGTGAGCACCTCGGACGAGCAACGCCAGAGGTTACTCATGATTAAGTTTGTATCTTTGAAGGTCTGATGCATAGCCCGACCCTAATGCTTCCGAGCATAGCCTTTCAGCACCTCGAACGTGGCCTCAGCGGCTTTCGAGTGATCTTTCTTCAACCCTTGCAACCACTCATTCGACACTGCACGAAAGGTCGGTATATAAAAAAAAAGGGGGAGAAAAGCGGTACCATCGTGGACCCAAGTCCGCAGCAGCTGCCTCTTGTTCTTCGGGGTATAGGGAAGACCGTTCTCCCAGCACCCGCTCAGAAACACAAACCGATGCTTCCAGCCTTTGTCTCCCTCCAAGAAGTCATTAACTATCTTCCACTTGTTTCCCAAGGAAGAGTAGAAGAACGGGGACTTCGGGGCCTTGGAAAGAACCGACATAGCAATATATTCCTCCATAGGCATAACCCGACCTGAAAGACGGGAAGCCATTATAAAGGACATTAAAGTATACCAAGCATTGAGCGTCAGCTGCGATGGACAGATCTGGAGGGTGCGGAAGTATAGCGCGATCTCGGGATCTAAGGGGAAGCGCAGACCCCAGTTGAACAATTCGGTGAACACCACGATTTCCCGAGAGTGGACGTGAACGGGGGTCTCCTCAGGAACTGGGAACCGAACATTGACGCACTCGGGAATTCCCCAGCGGATCAACAGATCCTTGTACTCAGATTCATGGAAGTAGAGGTACTTCCCCTCATAGAGAGAAACAACGTCCTTCGACCGAAGCCAGCTGAAATAGGTAGTAGTGATGGCAGCCTCAACTTCTTCGGGCAGAGGATCGTCAGGAGGGTTAGCTGCATTACCAACAGCAGCAACGCAGACCTCCGCGGGCGCAACGTCCGCCTCTGATTCTCCCACTTCGGGGTCTGGAGCTTGATCAGAGCTTCGGGCAGTAGCGGCATTCGGGTCCGATGATCGTACCCGAGAGGTGGAGGGTTCAGCCGTATTACCCGAAAAAGCCCGATGAGCCGCTTCCAGCTCCTCTGGCGTCAACTGGCGGTTGGGCAAACCTAAAAAAGTTACTGCAGTGTTAGTACGGGTCCGATACCCCCGAATTGAGGGCGTAAGCTGAACCATTTCAAGATAGTTACCTCCTGCGGGAGATGTAGATGGACTGTCTTCGCCCATGGTAAAAAATTTAGTTTTGCGAACGCGTCGGGGCGGGAACGGAGGCGGTGGAACGAACGAGTTAACAGAAGGAGGGGTCGGATTCTCTGACCGAATGGCAGGGGAGCGAGAGGAGCTGCTACTGGAAGAAAGAACAACAGTCTCCGGAGATAGGCTGACCTCGGGAGATGGAGAACTGGGAAGGTCAGGTAAAAGGAAGGATTCAGCAGGGATCGGGGTGGCTAAAACGGGGTCGTGAGGACGCGGGACGGGAGTAAAGGGTTTTGAGTTAGATCCCCAAATCAAGCCGGCACGTCGGTATTCCTCGGCTCGGTCTCCGATGCTAGCCCACTCTTTGAAACTCCACACAGGCTTTTTCTTTTTCTTGGTTGATGTAGGCTTCGGGTACCTGGGTTTCATGCAAACATTCTCTTCTCAAGAATGGTCGGACAACACTCTTATAAATGGTCTGGCAAGCACTTTCTCTCTCTAGAAAACGATCTGACATCACTTTCTCTCTCTAGAATGTCTGTGAGAGAAATCAAGAATTATGGAGTATTTATAGGCAAGGTTGAATGATCGGGGGATGCAAATCGACAAAAGCACAGCGGGAAGACGAGGAGTCTCCCTAAGAGCCTAGTCTGGCAAAGATGCATCCTGTAAGACGGTGACATGTGTCGACCACCCTCTAACGAAGGCTAACCTAGGTTACCCCCCTCGAACCAACTGATGATATGGGCCTTTGCAACTGTATCCACTGTGAAAATCCGGCCCACCACAGAGGAGCCCGGGACAAATGAAGAACCGGCCCATCACGGAGAGGCCTGGGTCAGAAGCTCAAAAGAACGCGGGAACCAACCTGACTCAGAACTACGAACATCGGGTAAGAAAAATCCAACAGAGCCTGAGTATTGCCTTCGGGAGTGCCGTCGAACGACCGAAGGTCAGGTCGGGACAAACGGAGCCGTGGGACGTCCGACGCAAGAGGAAAAAGAATAATTAGTCCAGAGATAGGCCATTGACTCGAAACGCAGGGGGCAGCGGATGACAGGTGTAGGTTCGGCAGTAAGTCTTCGCTCCTAATATTCCCGAAGACTGGGGGGCTACTAATGAGGGTAGAATTCGCCAAATGTAAATAATGAGGACTTAATTGTGAATAAGAGTTACCTGATGTAGTTATTAAGGAATTTAGGATTTCTCGGGGACCAATGTGTAAAAATAGTACTTACTAACGGGCGTGATCAAATATGTAAACAGCCCACTAAGGATTCAAGCGGGTCCACTTTATTTTAGTATAAAAGGTGACCCACTTTCTTGGTAGGTGGGACATCGAATATTATTCTATTACATTCTCTTTCTCTCTCTATACTTTCTCTCTCTAGTCACATCAAGCCCAAGATCCAAAATATTCTTCCAAACAATTATTGACTCATCAGTATCAACCTGTACAGTGTCATAACCTGATTAAAACAAACCTAGCAAAACACTAATTAATAACGGTATTCTAGTTAGATCAGTAACAAAATAAAGTCAATATTTGTAATATAGGTTTTTTGTCATGAAGAGTCACATAACACTATAAAATGAGATATCGTTTGATATAAACAATTGTTGACTTCTCAATGATGTTTATTTTTCTAGAAACGGTTATATATCTCTATTCTACTTTAAAAAGATTATTATTATTATTATTATTATTATTATTATTTTACCAGTACTTGGGGCCGATTTGGTATATCTTTTGTAACCAAACATATACTTATAATTACCATTTTATATGTCAATGAGAGATGTAAGATACTTAGAAAATATATTTATGTAAAACCGAAGTTGTAAGAAATATACTCTCTATCATTTTTACATCATAGCCTATCCTTCATTTTATTATATCTCAAGAAACCCTTGTTGAGCTCAAGCAAAACAAAGTAGATGTTATTTCTTAATACTATTATGTGAAGCCACAAGTCAACGAGCTAAGATACACTTATAAGACAAAGATTATCAACCCTCAAAACCGACTAGAATTCATTCAAATAGTTTTATATGGATCATCGACCCATTAATTTGTATAAACGAGATGCATCAGATGTCTTATCCCTGTAAGGTTTTTTTGCCTTACCCAAAAAACATCCCTTCAGAGTCTCCATCAAACTTATCACCAACATTATTATTCATATAAAATTAGAAAATATTCATTGAATCTCGATTATAATTCAAATTTATATGTGAACTCATATGGCGACATAACTATCGTTATAACTAATCTAAGAAACAAAGTAGGTCATATTTGTATCGTCACAAATGAGTCGTGTGAACCATCTGCATCACAAAACCAAACTCGATTTATGCTACTTCTCACGATCCAAAATTGGCCGATCACGGGACCCATCGCTTACAATATCACCAAACCCCAACTCAAATCTTAAATACACTATTACCTAGTCCATTCTTGGTCTAGAGATTATTAAAGAAGATCCGCCATAAAAGATTATATAAGTACGATAGAATATGAGACCCTGAGAATCATATTAGAAAATTATGAAACGAGATGTTAGGGTTTGGCCAAGATGTTGAAAAAGATACTCAATTTTGGTGTACTCTTACCCCAAGTGATAAAACAGACCAGATTGAATGAGACACTGCAGATGAGAAGGGAAGCCATGTATAATGCCATATTAGTAGTGCAACCAACCATTGTACCGACTAATAACAAACGAAAAAACGAAAATTGGCTAAATCGAAGGTCAAGCATATGCCTGACAAAATAAATTATGAACTCAGTGATGAGGTAATATTCTGTATAGAATATCACGATAAAAATATAATTTATTTGTAATTTAATTAGGCTTTATTGTTGTATATTTATTATTTATATTAAATATAAATAAATAAATAGAAACGTCTATGTAATAAATAAAAATAAATAAGGGAGACTAAATGTCACGTACAAGGCCTATAAATACAACAAATAATGATGTAGACTCTCCCTCTTGGGGAGATCTTAGGCTAAGCACCCCTCCGTAGTGCAATGGAGGTCACTAGCCTAGGCCATGGATCTTCTTGATCAGCTATAAATACAAGGCCTATAAATACGAGCTCCATATGTAAAGTATGTCAAAATATCTACAGAAATACAATTATACTATTTTCCTTCTTTTATCTCTATTTTTCTTTCTTTTTTTCTATTGAAATGATTTGTTAAGGAATTTATACTTATCAAATTTGGTGTCGTCTGTGGGAACGAAGTTTTCACTAAAAAAATAAAATGTTTTTATCTTTTACAGAAAATTTCAGATGAATCAAATCCGTAGAAGAAAAATTAGAAAAAAATTTCTAAATAGTTTCCTCCGATCCATTCATCCGTATTCTTCATTCAAAACAGAAGAGTCCATGGAATCAACACAAATACAGCTTCGTCGGATTTCAAAAAAAGATTTTTTTTATATTATATATATATATATAAATATTTTAAGTGAAAATTTATTTTAAATGTTATTTAGTATTTATTTTAATAAATAATTTTGAATAATTTGAATATTCAAATAAAGAGTGAATAATACTCCTAATATTTATTAAATATTAAAAACTATTTAATGTACCATATTAATTATTATCATTTATTATAATATATTATACATTTAAAAACGTTTACTAATACCAATTCATGAATAAACGAAGATATTAATTAAATAAAATTTAATAGTCAAATAATTTTTAAATATTAACTTAAATATAAGAGTGATCAATTTAATATTCTGTTTTGCTACAAATAATAATATATTATATTAATTATAATTAATATCAATTAAAATAAATTACAGCTTCCTTTTTAAAATAATAATATTTTTTCAAAGGGCGAGGCTAGAAATAATACACATTTTGATAGATTTCTCACTCTACTCTCTTGTTTTTTCAAACTTAAAGTTGAAATTCCAAAATTGCCTTTTCTCCCTCTAGATTTCTACATTCATGCCATTTACACTCCAAAACAGCCGAAACTCTGAAATCTATCCGTTATTACCCTAAATCTACAAGTTTTGTACTAACATTTACTACTCTAAACCCATTAAACTGAAAACGTTAGCTTTTTTTACCCAAACCCATCAAATCCACTTCGAAAAATCTTGAATCGGAGTTTCCATGGACAATGATGAGATGGGAGTGTCTCTCGAAGACTTACTAGATGAGGAGGAAGCTTACCGTATGAAGGTAAGAAGCGAAACCCTGTATTTTGGTTTTCGGTCGTGTCGCACGCGGTTCGTGCGACAAACAGCTTCGTCATCGCACGATCGTGCGACTTGTTAACCGTATCCGTCGCATGAGACGAAGACAGAAGTGTGTCTCATGCGACCGCACTAGAGGCATGTCTCATGCGACGGTACTGAAGACATGTCTCATGCGACAGCAGTGTTATATAAACTCATAGTTTTCAATTTTATATTTTGTAGGAGGAACCTGCCCAGCCTCCATTTATGGATGCCGATTACAGTAAAATATTCAACACGGATAGATTATTTACTAAAGACGAATTGGATGCTTTCGTGGACATTGAATCGAAGAAGATCAAGTTTGTCACAATTAGAAAGCTCTACGATAGCGGGAAATGGGGAAGGACTCCTAGGTTAGAGTACGTTTGCGAGCGATACGGTGTGTTCGTATCAAAGGCGAAACCGGAAACTTTGAGAAAGAGGAAGACATCGACGAAGAAATGCAATTGTCATTTTGCGCTAAAAGGTCATTCGATCGACGTACTAGCCATGAAATGGCGTTTGAAGGTGATAAACGGTACTCACAATCATGAACCCTACGTTCGCCTAGACGGTCATTCCCGCGCTTGTAGGCTAAAACTGGATAAAGAGAAACTAGTTAGTAGTTTGTCTCACCTCGGTTCGCGCCCTAGGGAGATATATAGTGGTTTGAAGTACCAATATCCCGAGAACATTTCGAACATGCGTGCAATCTAAAATTACCGCAAAAAATATCGGGATGCTGAGCACGAGGGACAAACTCAAATGCAATATCTTTTGACGAAGTTAAAGGAGAATGGATACTCGACGTGGGAGCGTTTGAAAGATGATTCAAAAGTGATCACTGACTTTTTCTTCGCACATCCTACTAGCGTAGACTTATTACGTACATTCCCGAACGTGTTATTCATGGATTGTACGTACAAGACGACTAGGTATAAGATGCCGTTATTAGATATTTTCGGTTTAACGTCGACTTCCATTACATTTACCGTTGCGTACGTATTTATGAGCGGAGAGAAGATTGGAAACTACGTATGGGATTTGGAAACTCTTCGTGGTTTGATGATGGATAGCTTGTGCGCATTTCCATCCATTATTGTTACCGATCGAGAATTAGGTCTCATGCGAGCGATCGATAAAAATTTTCTTGACACACACCACTTGTTATGCACGTGGCACATTAGTAAGAACATTCTTGGGGCGGTCCGGAAGATATTGCACGATGATGCGGTAGCGAAACAATTTGTTAACTTTTACGGCTACGTTGCGGGGGCGAACACGTTTGAGAGTTACCAAAAGCATCTAGATACACTGAAGGAGATTTTTGCATCTAAACCGGAGTGTTTTGCGTACGTTATGGGATCGTGGATAACGAAATATGGTGACAAGTTCCTTGCATACCAAACAAACACAATTAAGCATTGTGGCTAAACAACTACAAATATGTTAGTTCGTTTATCCTATTTTTTGTTGAGTTATTTTATCTAGTTTGAAATAAGTTCATAATTTATTACTTGTACTATGTAGGGTGGAGGGTGCTCACTCGTCCCTAAAAAAATATCTTGGGACGAATTAATGCAACTTTGAGATTTTTTGGGAAAAGTTCATAACTTATTAACGAAGCACATGCGGGTATCGTCGAATCATTCGAGCGAAGTAAGTTTAGAACAATTCCCGGTTTTGATGGTGTTTTGACCCATTATCTTAAAGGTCATGTGTCACATGTGGGGCTAAAGATACTGATGGTTGCTATTGTACGTGCTCGAAATATAGGAGTAGATCGGGTAGCATGTGGAGGTTGTTTCCTTAGGAAAACGCATGGGTTACCTTGTGCATGTGAAATTGCGTTTATAGCTAAAGATGGTAGGTGCATCCCATTAGAAGACATGGATATCTTTTTGAAAAAGATTAGCTATTGTGCATAGAGATTCTAGCTCTCGTGAAAAGGAATTGCAAAAAAAACTTTCCTTAGTTGACAACTCCATTCGTAGTTTCCGACCCGACCAACAAGACCACATTATCAATAGGGTAATGCAAATATTGAGGCCCGAGACAAGTCATATTCAAGATCCTAAAGAAGCGGTTAGAGCTAAGGGTAGACCAAAGGAAGGCATTGATAAATCGACTAAACGGAACCCTAGTTCGTGGGAATATCCCATTGAACAAACCGCTAGTGCTAGTACTCCGGCTAACTCGGTAGGTAGTAAACCCATTAACACGTTAGGGAGCACGGCCGCATCCAACATGGTTCCCATCGCACCACCCAAACCTCCACTAGCAAAAAAGAAAGTTGGAAGGCCTAAGAAAATTGTTAAGGATGGGAAGTTAACATTATATCCGGATTGCATCCCGGCCTTTCTACACACTTACATTTCAAAGTTAGTTGACGTTCTTCCGGATGGACAATGCGGATATCGTTCCGTAGCGCATTCAATATACAACGATGAAGATAGATGGGAGGATGTTAGATGCGAGTTGTTGAAGGAGTTGCGGGACAACCGTGCATGTTGGTTGGATGTATATGGTTCGCCGAAGGTGTTTGACGATTTGGTACATAGGTTAGATTACTTCAAGCCCAACCCTAGTAGCCACTATTGGATGTCATTTCCGGACATTGGACTAGTCATCGCGACAAGTAACCAATGCATGGTATACCATGTATCGCAAGCAACCTCGTTAACGTATCTACCAATCCGTGGAAAGCCACCCGTCAACAATTCAACGATCATAGAAGTTGGGATAGATTTCGTACATGGATGTCACTTTGTTAATGTAAGTACATTTCGTTTTCAATCCAAATTTCTTACGCTATCATTACTAATGCATTCATTTATTCTTTTTTCTTGTAGATTACTACTCCACCCGATGGACTGTTCCCTCCATTATACCCTTGTTGGGCCGCTTATGCAACCGAGGAAGCGAATCAATGGGCGCATCCCTACTACCGGCGGTTGAACAAATTTACACAGATAATGCCCGCAAGGAAAATCAACTTGAATGAAAAACCACATGTAACAGATTTGGCTAGAGACGACGTTTGAAATAAGTTATTTTGCCTAACGTTTCATGTAATATAGTTAATGTAATTTTGATGTAATATAGTAGGAAAATTGACTACTAACGTGTTATGTATTATAGTTGATGTGATTATTTGAAATATTAGTTTTTAAGTCAAATAGAACAACGGTCGCACGCGACGCACTTTGGGTCCCGTCTCATGCGACTAAAGACCAAAACTTTGGCCCTGAATTTCAGACAGAGAGCATATATCGCACTCCAAAAATGCAAACGTCTTTGACGGTAGTCGCATGCGACGGAAGGCAAAAACTTTGGCCTTGTTTTCCAAACAGAGAACGTTTATTGCACTCCGTAAACGTGACTGCCTTTTGCCCATGTCGCATGCAACCTAAGGCCAAAATTTTGGCTCTATTTCTCAGACAGAGGGCATATATCGCACGACCCTAATGCGACCTCCTTTGGAAATCGTCTCATGCGACGCAAACCCTAATATATTATGGCCTAAAGAACATGGTTTATACATTTGTTGGAGTAAAGTACCATTAAAAAGGGGAAAACAACAAGTACACTTGAAGGAAATACATAAAGACGAAAACAACAAGTTAACACCTTAACTTAAACAAACATAAAAAAATAATTAAACAACGAGATGCCAACAACCAAAATGCTCAATCATCGAAGTCATATCCCAAGTTGTCGTCAGAATCAACCCCCTCCTCCCTTTCCGTCATCCTATCTTGAAGATACGCTACCATATTCCTAGTGATGTAGTCTACCACCGTCATGTTCCAGACGGCCGCCGCTTCTTGCTTAATTTTATATGGCAAAAACAACAAACGCTGGAGCGGTTTACAAAAAAGGTACCTCTGCTTGATTTGATCACGGTTGCTCACGAGGAGACCTCCAGTTTGTAAACGGCCGTAGCCGTAGTACATCTTATAAAGCACTCGACCAAAAAAAGTATCGCTACTATCTTCCCCCATCTCTCACCGGAAAATCTTCACCACCTCAAGTAGATGGTAGTCTTCATGAGGAGTAAACTCCATTTGTTAAACTGTTTATGTTTGAGAAGTTTTTATGAATGTAAAAGGTTTTGGAGTCCCTTTATATAGGGAAGTAAAGTTTGGCGGGAGTTTTTGATTTTTGATAACGAGCATGAGTTTTTAGTTTTTGATAACGAGCGAGAGTTTTTGATTTTTGAGAATGAGCGGGAGTTTTTAATTTTTGATAACGAGCGGGAGTTTTTGATTTTTGAGAATGAGCGGTAGTTTATAATTTTTGATAATGAGCGGGAGTTTTTGATTTTAGAGAATGAGCGAGAGTTTTTTGTTTTTGAGAATGAGCGGGAGTTTTGATTTTTGAGAATGAGCGGGAGAAATTGGTTTTTTGAGAATGAGCGAGAGTTTTTGGTTTCTTACTTTACACGTGTTACGTTTTCATTCGTATATTCCGATTACGTTATCTGCAACGAAACTGTCTATAAATAGAAGCCTTATTCACATTATAGTGTAAATTAGTTGATAAATCAAGCAGAAAAATGTGTCCATGGACTGAGTTAGAAGATCAATATTTGATGAGGACATCAATTGAAGCTGGTAACATGCACATTCCAGAGGGGGGGGTAAAAGGTACTGCGAGGCATTGGTATGCCAGATGTACTTCCTGTACGGAAGGGATGGTGTTCATCCGCCTAGAATTTCTGTGCGTGTTGATGAAGTGAGAACTAGGTGGTCAATCCTAGTAACATTCCGTCGACATCCAATTTCTGGCCTGACCGAATTGGAACGTTGTATTGCGTGTAACCGGTTCAACTGTCAAGTCACGGATTCGATAACAGAGGACCAGCTGGATAAGGTCCGCGAAGACATTGTTGACATCCGACTAGAGGAAATCAGTGACTACAAGGATGCGAAAGAAGAACGGAAGTTGATGAAATGAAACTGGCCTGATAGATAAGTATGAGTGTGTGCTTCAGTTTTATTATGAGTGTGTGTTTCATTTTAAGTATGAATGCGTGTTTCATTTCCAGTATGAGTGTGTGTTTCATTTTAAGTATGAGTGTGTGTTTCAGTAAATGTATGAGTGTGTGTTTCAGTTTAAGTATGAGTGTTTGTTTCATTTTAATTATGAGTGTGTGATTCATTTTAAGTTGACATTATATTTTGTACTAATGGTATGCTGCGAGTGGATAATAAAATGATATACTATGAAAAGAAATAACATAAAAAATAAGGGCAAAACTTACTGTATAATGTTTTTCAATGGTAGAAGCTCTAACTGTTACTACACAGCTTGAGCATTCAACTGTCGCTGAAATTACCTTATTATTAATTAACACAACAGGAATGTTGTGGAGAGTAGGAACAATCGAGCGTGATAATAAAAATAGAGAGATAAAATATTGAGAGCAAAACATCTTCTTGAAGAAGAGAAAACTGCCATTGCTATGTTTCTTATGTTCGAACAACAAAACCAGTGCTTTCTTTTTCTGTCCTTTTAGATGTTTATCTGTTGATATGATAATGTAAATTTGATTTGATTTATGGGTGGTTGTGGTTAGGGCTAAATGACATTTAAAATTAGATTTTAGTCTTTTCGGAACACTATCGAACAACAAAACCAGTGTTTTTTTTCTATCTTTTTAGATGTTAATCTGTTAATATGATAATATAATTTTGATTTGAGTTGAGTTGTGGGAGGTTGGGGTTAGGGCTAACTGATATAAAAAAGTAGTGCTCATTAATTAATTAAAATATAATAAATAAAATGAGTCATCAAATACACTAAATTAAAGCAGTAATAAAATAAACCGGTTACAAAAATATAGTGCTAACATCGGAAAGTCTGACTAAGGTGTGTTGCGAGTAATAATCAGTGACGTCTATACCTCTCAGCGATCCTGCACATGTGAAGGGCGGTCTCTACAAGATCCTCGTGCTCCAGCGTCGGTATCGATGGAGCATACCGAGTAATCTGCTCGTATCCTGCAAAGTCAGCACCACCCAGCGGCTCCAACCGAGGACCTCTAGCTGGTGCAGAACTGCTAACGATGTACCACAACCTCCTCTTCACCAAAATGTAGTACATCAGATCAGCACTCTCTCCACTACCACGGTATAACGTGCCATCAGGAGTGTACACATGGTTATCCCAATCCCTCCACAAGTGCCCGTCCCATGGGTATCTACTAACCATTTTTTTCCCTGTTTTCTTCGATTTAGGAGGGCGTATATCCTTAGGAATCAGCTGTATGAACCCCATCTGTCGAGTGACAGGGTCAGGGTAGTACGAAACAACCACGTCGAACGCCTTAAGCGTAAACTCAACCCAAGTCACCCCTGGAACGGATAATGGTCCCGTAAGTGTATGAAGGGAAGGAACATGACCTGTAAATAAAAAAATGAACAATTTAGCCATTTATATTAATAAAAGTACTTAGAATTAAAATGAACGAATATGACTTACATCTGCCTCCGTGCACGTCTAAAGTGCATGTCTCATCTGCCTGCGCACATCATGAGAGACACCAATCTTCTGCGGCGCATGTCGGCACATATGGGGCATAGAGATGTCATAATCGCAAAATAGTGGAGCTCGGAGCTGAACAAAGTGGGCAAATATCCACGACTCGAGCATCCCTATAAACCCGCAAATGCCTCCCGTACCATGGAGAGATCTCTGACTAAGGGAGTGATACAGTTGTGCTAAAACCAACTGACCCCAGTTGAACCTATGCATACCCTGATATTGGTTCACGAACTGGAGGTAATCTAAAGGAATGTTGTTGCCGGTTTTGTTGGATCATATGGTGGTACCTAACAAATACAATATGTAGGCACGGGTAACATGATCTACCCTCTCATCTGTGATCTTACTATCACTATACCTAGCACCACTAAAGGTACTGCGCAGCCACCCAAGGTTCACACTACTAGCATTCCTAAGGTTTTTACTCAACTCAGATGGTCGTACACCTAGCATGCCAATATAAGTACTAAGCTTCTCAACCTCCGAGTCAAAAGGTAAAGCATCAAAGGACCTACCTACAACCGGTAATCCAGTGATGACGTAAACATCTTCCAAGGTGACTGTCATCTCCCCGAACGATAAATGGAATGAAGAAGTCTCATCATGCCTTTGCTCTAAGAATGCCTCCACCAAATGGAGGTTGGTATGCCAGCGGGAGAGTGCATCGACGAGCGGGCCAAAAATAGTCTCCATCACCCTTGCCCGTACTCTGCTCTGCTGTGTCAGGTCCCATCTCCGGAGACTGTCGTACACAGCGAAGCATCGCAGGGTGACCCTATACTGCAATATGTATCAAACACGTAAATTCGTGAAAAAACAATAATTATAAACATATGTATCGAACACGTAAGAAAGTGATAAAACAATATAAAGGTATAATACTTACATCTCTGTGATAGACGCTCAAAGCCTCGTGCTGGGTGTAATCCGGAAAGAGAGTCGGGACATGCGGCAGCACCACCCTCGGGTGCATGGGATGCTGCCTCTAGTGTGAGGTGCATCGTCCTCGTACTGTGAATGTGAGGCATCATGTGCCTCCTCCCGCTCCACCCCCTCCATATTATCCGGTGCATCTGCATCGTCATCGTAACAAAAGTCAGGTGGCTGCAAAGAAGAACCTGCCCCTGTGCTACCATCAGTAGTAGGAATGTAATCTCTATGACGACGGAGACGTCGTCTAGTACGCGTACCAGGAGCATGTCCCTCGCTGGGACCTGCCTCTACATCCTCGGGCTCGGGAAAAACTCTACCCTCTGCCGCCTCTTCCGCCTCACGTGCCAAACAATCACATTCTCTCGTTTTCTTGAACGGATTTTTAACTTTCTGCTTGATCCATCCTATCCTGTAAAAACAACATAAAAAAATATGTATTAGTGAGACAAAACCAAATAAGCATTCATAAAAGGCATTGATTCGCATGAGACAGCTTAAGCTGTTTGTCGCATGAGACAACTTAAGTTGTCTGTCGCATGCGACGATATGATGTCTTGGTCGCACGATTGTGCGACCAGATCCAAACTCGTAGCATGATCGTGCTACCAACAGAACCCAAACCCCAAATTTAGAAACCTACCAAAGCGACCTCATTTCACACAAAATCAAACACATAGGCATAGATACGACCAAAACTAACAAGAATACATCACTAATCTAACAAAACAACACCTAAAATCATACAAAATCGAACTTTTGAAATCAAAACCTAAAAAACTTAAAAACCTAATTTCAGCAGTTTATACCCGACGAAATCTAAAAATAATTATACCATGATGTTTGTATTACTTACCTTTATGTTTTCATGACTTTAGATTCTTCAAAAATCGAGTTTTTGAAATGGGTCGAATGTGTGCTTGAGAGCTTTCTAGAGAGAGAGAGAGAAAGAAAGGAAAAAAATGGTGAGAGATTTATTAAACCCTTTTATACCTAGGTTTTCTAAAAAGGATAAATTGGTCCAAAATTAGGTGAGAGATATATCAAATGGGTATAAGATCCAGCGGTTTAAGATATATCAAAATGTGTCTTATTTCTAGCCTGGCTCTTTTTCAAAATATAAAATAACAATAATTGTTCAAAATATTTTCTATGCCATCATAATATGATATATTTTTATACTAATAAAAAAAGGTTTATTGACAGAATTATATAGGTCAACCAACCACTCACCTTCTCTTATTTGAATAACCAAGTCACAACCCCCGACATGATCACCACCACCCTCAAATGTTGTAACGACCCTCACTGCGCCATCATCACGACTATCAGAAGCTTGCTTGAAAAACATTTGTCGGCCGAGCCAAAGTGCCATCTTCCTAGCCGAGTCGAGGTGCCATCTTCCTACTAGCCGAGCTGAGGTGTCATCTTCCTAGTCGAGCCGACGTACCATCTTTCTCCTAGTCGAACCAAGGTGCCATCTGCTTCTTATCCAAGCCGAGGTGTCATCTTCTTACCCGAGTCGATGTGCCATCTTCCTCATAGCCGAGGCGAGATGTCATATTCCTAGCCGAGCCGATGTGTCATCTTCTTCCTAGCCGATCCGAGGTGCCATCTTCCTCTTAGCCGAGCCGAGTTGCCATCTTCCTCCTAGCCGAGCTGAGTTGCCATATGCTTCCTAGCCGAGCCGAGGTGTCATCTGATTCCTAGCCGAGCCGAGTTGTCATCTGCTTCCTAGCCAAGCCGAAGTGTTGTCTGCTTCCTAGCCGAGCCGATGTGCTTCATCACCGAGCCGAGGGATCGTCTGTTTCCTAGCCAAGTCGATGGGTGCCGAGCTGATGGGTCGTCTGTTACCTAGCTGAGCCGAGGGGTGCCGAGCCTAAGGATGCCGAACGAGGGATGCCAAGCCGAGAGGTGCCAAGCCGAGGGGTGCCAAGCCGAGAGGTCGTTTGCTGCCTCAACAATGGCGTCTACATGTGCAGACAACCTCACTTTCATTGCCATCTCTTTCTCTATCATCGTTTTATCCGCTCTCCACTCTTTCCACTCTCCAACGGTCGAGAAAATATATTTCTTTTTAATTAGCATGATATACGTAAGGAACGTCTACAACCGAAGCAAAGATATTCTACCGTTGAAAGTTTGTCTCGAGTTTAAGAATTCTTCTACCACCGAGCCAAATGATCTCCGTCTCCATGATAGAAAAAAGTCTATAAGCTAAATGATCTCCATCTCTACGACAGAAATGGTTATAGGCCAAGTAAATCTCCATCTCCATGTTGGAAAAGGCTATAAGCCAAAATAATCACCATCTCCATGATAAAAAAAGGCTATAAGCCAAAATGATCTCCCTCTCCACAATAAAAAAGGTTGAACGCCAAATGATCTCCATCTTCGTGTGTTTGTTTATACTTATTTTCTGTAACTCCGCGGTAAGGTCACTGACCATACCTAAAGGGTTACGCAATGGGGCCATATTGTGCCATATTTAGACATGATCTAATGACAAACGGGCTAATTGGCCACGCCCACTGGGCTATGTTAGCGGGCCATACTGTGCTCAATATCATACTACGATATTATAAATGCAAACTACTCCAAGCCCACTGGGTTATGGAATTGGCCAAACTGGTCGCTATGCAGACTTAACTATGGCCAATTTACTAGTTATAGTTACGCAATGAGCCCCACTATGCTCGATCTTGCAGAAAAGGTTTAAAGGTAAACAAGTAAAAAGTATAAACACACATCCTCCCATACATATCTCCAACAAAATATTCTCCAGCGATCAATACAAAATATTCTTCAGCAATAAGTAATGTATAGAAATACAAACCACCAAACAATATCATCGGCCACAAAAAATACAAAGTCTTTTCTCCATCACCAGGTCCACGACATCTACAGCATACATCTATATATAGTATTCAGTTCATACTTCACCAAAGACTAGGGGGGCTACACATCTATATCAACCTTATCCAACAAAAATCGAAGCATGTCGAAGAAGCAGGTAACATCCTAGCAGCCTACTAATTGTTAGTTGTACTCTTTTCCTTTGGAAAAATATAGTTTTTTATCCTCAAGGGAGGTTTCGGCTGGCAAAGGTTTTTAACGAGGCATGAACAATTTAGTATGAACCAAGTTAGATTCGTCTCCAACAACAATTCGGCTAGGAAAATTAATATATATAACCAAACTTTATGACTTTTCGGAGTCTAGCTGACATGGCTGACATAGTTTCTTCGACATGATCAGCGGCGCCTTAGCGAAAAAGATAAACGATGATAGAGCTACGAAAACTGAAAAAATAAAAGCGAACAAGCACCCTCAGAAGCAAAGAAGATTACATTATTTGGATATTATATGTGACTATTATATAGTCCTTAAGTTTCTCTACACTCCAACTCAAGGACTAGGGAGGACTCATGATGAGGCAATATTCTGTATAGAATATCCAGATAAAAATACAATTTATTTGTAACTTAATTAGGCTTTATTATTGTATATTTAATATTTATATTTTGTAACAAATATAAATAAATAAATAGAAACATCTATGTAACAAACAGAGACAAATAAGGGAGACTAAATGTCACGTACAAATAGGCCAAAAATCCCATAACAATTTCTATATAAGGCCATTAGCCTCTAATGGACCAATTGTTTAAGTCCAATGGCTCAATAGGCCAAAAAGCCCATAACAATTGCTATATAAGCTAACTGATATTTTCTTATAGAGAAAGAGATCATTTTCAGCTAGGGTTTCAGTGAGGATATTTTCTTGTGGATCTTTCTAACTTTTCCTTTTATATATATTTTACAAATATATTTCCGTTCTTGATATTTTTCTTCATCAAATGGCGCCGTCTGTGGGAAGATGACCGGTACCCGGATAACATATCCAAAACCATTACGAGCATCGTTTTTATCAATCGAGTCCTAAAGGATTACCCTCTGACTCGCTGCTATGTACTCAAACTCGCCTTCGAGAGAGCCAAAGCTCCATCGACCTCCTCGCCATGGACATCGACAACCACCACAACCTCTCCCTTTCGAACCAAGCTTTAACGACGATCATTCTTGCTATTCTCTCTGAACAATTTTGGACACACCACTGCTCGCTATTCTCTCTTTGTTTTTAATATTTCTTGATTCATCTAACAATTTTACAGGATCTATTGTTTTGTTAATATCTTCATAGAATTTTGTATTACTGTTTGTGTTTGTGTTTTCTTTGTATTTTACAGATATGGATCCAGATCCTTCACACATGATTCCTAGATCTAGAAATCCACTTCAAGACCAACTCTTTCTCACCAGAAGGCCTTCGAAAGAGAACTTGGTCCATAAACCAAAAGAGGGAGGAATCGGAGACTACTATCGCTCTCTAACATCGACCTTCTCTGTTTCCCCCAGAGTAAAATCTATTGTTTTGCGTTTTCGATTCAAGTCTTGTAGTATAGATTTTATTCTCTGTGACCTGTTCTCTTCCGTCACCGTCTCTCTTTATCTCCGGCGGTCGTGTTTTATAAATTAGGGTTTGTCAATAGATATTAGGGTTTTTCTTTTCGATATCGAGAAGTACTTTGTTTTGTAAGTTACTCGTATTCAGATTGAGGTTCGGATATCTCAGTTGTGTGTTCGGTTAGGTTGTTGATTGCTTGTTTGTGGTTTTGGTTTAGAAATGGATAAAACTTTCAGTGATTTTTAAAGCAGTTTGGTTTTAATTAAGTTTTGATCCATTTTCCGAATTCACAAAAAGAAAACTAATATGATCTCTTTTTCTAAAAGTTGTACAAGTTGCCTTTGTTTCTGTTACTTATTTGGTGGTCAGGTTTCAAATCTTCAGGTAGCTGAACTCTTGGCGTGTATGGCAAACAATCCTGGCCTATCATACTGCAAAGTGGTCAAAGTCATTGCAGAAACAACCACACCATTGACTCCTTCCGAGAATCTTCTTGCTAATATTTCATCTAAACGAGTCTAGAGAGAGAATGGGTCCAGAGACAAGGACCAGTCGACGACGCACCACCACCACCCTCACATCAGCAGCCTCGTTGTCCGGCCATCTGTTAGCGATGGCGGTGGAGGAGACGCCGGAGGTAGAGGTGGCCGTGGAGGCAGCGACTACGAGCCCGGCGAGGTGCGGTGGGAACTACCCCCTTATCCTCGCACCGATAGGTTCAACGATGATCCAGGTTCGTTGTTGGTTCTCCCTCTTATGGTGTGGATTTCATTTTTAAATCTCGATTACTAACCTATAAACTAGGTTTTACTCGTTTTAATTTGTATTGCCAATATAATTATACTAATTAGAATTCCTAGATCGATGTTTGTATGTGTGTTGTGATCCAAGCGAGTTACAGATCCTTTCTTAGCTGTTCCTAATATTGTTCATCTTGACTTCGTTTTAGTGAAACTTTGATCATAGACGGATGGATAAATAGATTCCGTACATGACTAGAGCAGGCTGCTATGTCTTGATTTGTATGATTGATACAACTCTTTGCTGGTATACTGGTGTTTCATGTTGCATTCTCTGTCATGTATCGTGTATGTCAGCTCAGCTGGTTTCTTGTTTTTTCCCTTACCTTTCTTTGGGTATGTACTCGCTGTGTCTTTAAATATGTTTGTTGTCAATTTTTTAATGGTAGAGGGTTCACAACCAATGAGCTCATAACATGCAGTGTTGATAGTGATGTAGTTCAGTTCATGTTCCAGACACTCTGCAACAACAGTTGTAGACACTCTTGGAATTATTGCCATAATATACCGGTGCTAAACGATATTGCCGTGCTGTCATGTCAGCTAAATATTTGTTTTAAAGACTTAGTTCTTCTTATTTCTTGTTTAGACAGACGATCTCATCATGGTCTAGTAAGTAATTCAGAATCCTTAGAAATGAGGAAGTGATTGCCTATATGTATTGAAATTTCCATAATATGCGAAAGCTTAATTGTCCATGGAAAGATGGTAATAAATAGCATAGCTTGGTAATAGGCTTTGAATTCGATTATTATACTCAAAACGATATATTTTAGAAGTATTTCGTGTGAAAGATCTGTTAGTAGCGAATCTGACGCAAAACGGCATACTATTAGCTCTAAGTATAATATCTACGGCTGAAATACCGTGAGTAAAAAAGATTTCCTTAGTGAAGATGTTAAATGACTTAAAGCTTCAGTGACTAAAATAGGAAACAAATAAAACCTTAGTAACAGAACCTGCTAAAAGTACAACTGAAACAAAGCCCGGAAAGCCAAACGTGAAGGGAGTATCATTAACCGAATTGTTCACTCCAGATCAAGTCAGAGAGCATATTAATGGTCTTCAGAAGTGGGTTGGCCAGCGGCCCAAACAGATACATAATTTCCAGCCAGGCACTACCAAAGCATGCTACTAGTAAATTAACTGATAGCCAAACACCGTCACTCTCTGGATTTGCTAGGGCTACCGGAGTTGCGAATTAGGTTGAAGACATCACATTCCTTGCTTCATTCAGGTATTGATTTCTATTGTTTATAAATACCTAATTGCGTTTGTTGCTTATTTGATCTTGTTTGTATCCGCGCGATCGATGCCTTCCTATGCTTATTAAGTTCGTTAATTTTTAGCAGTAGTTAGATACTCATGTCGAGCTATGCTTGATATTCTCTGTTAAAGGTGTTCAATCGATGCTAATACCAAAGTTTGTGTCCATTCATGTCCATTTATGGTTGATATGCAACTGTTTCTTTACTGTGTTGTTGAGGTTTTGAGATATCCCTGTCAAACTTTGCTGAACTGTATCCATCTATTGAATGAATTGGGTTTAAGCCAAGCCAAGTGTGCATTAACATATTTTTAATTCTTATTGGAAGACTTGGTCTTCTTACATATTTAAAATTATTAGTAACTAACTAAGATGCCCGGCTGCTGGTTTTCTTTTGCTACTACGTGTGTAATCTTACCTTGATTCTGCCTGATTATTCTGCTGGCTAGTTTTTCTTACCCTGGTACCTTCACCTTCATGTCAAAATTAACTAAAGTGTTATGATTGTTCTGTATTGCTATAGTTTTAAGCTTAATTAATGATGGAATCCCACTATGCATTAAATTGTTCTAATTTCTTATTAATTAAGTTTAGTTCGTTGCCAAAATATCTTGTCAGAAACAAAAGAATTGTTATAGATCATATTTTGTGGCATTTAGAGAATTGAAACCGCAACCCCTCTAGCGAATTCAAGTATCTAAGAAACTGTTGCATGCCTTTCTCTGATATTTGCTGCTATGCTATCTCTTATGGTCTGTTACTAAAGATCCACACATGCCTTGTATCCAATCTGGTATTGACTGCCACAAATATAGTATTTTTATATGTTGAAATTCATTATTATTTTGGATCTAAAGGATCTTCCAACAGCAGTTGGTCAACATTTGAAATTCATTATTATTTTGGATCTAAGGGATCTTCCAATTTTAATTGGTCAACATTATTATTTTGGATCTGAAGGATCTTCCAACACTAGTTGGTCAACACTTGAAATTCATTATTATTTTGGATTCGAGGGATCTTCCAACACTAGTTGGTCAACACTTGAAATTCATTATTATTTTGGATCCGAAGGATCTTCCAACAGTAGTTGGTCAACAATTAAAATTCATTATTATTTTGGATCTAATGGATCTTCCAATTTTAATTGGTCAACATTCGAAGTTTATTATTTTGGATCAAAATGATCTTCCAACTATTAGTTGGTCAACATATGAGATTTGTTATTTTGGATCCGAAGGATCTTCTAACATTAGTTGGTCAACACTCAAAATTTATTATTTTGGATCTGATGGATCTTCTAACATTTGTTGGTCTACATTTCCTACAGTTGGTCTACATCTGTTGGCCAAGACATTTTATGTTTTCACAGGTAACATTTGAAGCAGCGCCAAAATTACTCATCTCTCAGAATTCTTCGCAACGATTGGGGGGCTACAAATAAAGAACAAGTAAAATCTGAAGTAGTGACAAAACTAGTCCTTCCTTAGAATTCTTCGCAAGGACTAGGGGGGCTACTGATGAGGGAAGAATTTACACGATTTGCAAGTCATATTTTTGGAATATTTAACCAATATGTACTTTGTAATAAGAAGTAAATATGTTTTTACTTAGTAAGTTTGTGGGATGAATTAGCCTCTAATGGACCAATTGTTTAAGTCCAATGGCTCAATAGGCCAAAAAGCCCACAACAATTGCTATATAAGCTAACTGATCTTTTCTTATAGAGAAAAAGATCATTTTCAGCTAGGGTTTCAGTGAGGATATTTTCTTGTGGATCTTTCTAACTTTTCCTTTTATATATATTTTACAAATATCTTTCCGTTCTTGATATTTTTCTTCATCATACATCACCCGGTTTTAATTTACAAGCTTATTAATATTTTTAATAAACCTATAAACAAGGGGGAACCCTGATAAGGGGGTATTCCCCCAAATAAGTTTGAGAACGAGTAGGATGACCGCGAACTTGGATTAATGAAAGCAATAAAGAAACGGATGGACTCTACAATGTTGACGAGCTCAAAGGCAGATCGAGATGACAGAATAGCGTTGACGAGCTCAAAGGCAGATCGAGCTCAAAGACAAATACAATATTGAGAAGCTCAAAGAAAGATCAAGCTCGAAGACAAATACAACATTGAGGAGCTCAAAGGAAGATCGAGCTCGAAGACATCAGGGGAAGTGTCGACCGACCAAATCAGCTAATTAAGTGATGGCTCATAAAAGGTCGAGATATTTACGTATGTGCATAGAATTCACATAATTAAATTAATCATACCTACAAGAATAATTTTATATAACATAACAACCGGTTCGAGAAACCTATATTTTTTTCATGGATTTTTACCTCGTCTATAACCAATTTCAAATGCATCTGGATCACCTAAATGATTATGCACTATTATATAGTAATTGCTTTTATCTTGAAAATGCAGAAAAAAATTATTAGGATACTAATAAAAAGGCATATGATAAGTACCTTAAGCGAAACAAGACGGCTTACTTTGATTGTATGCTAAAAAAGAGTAACTACACAAACAATTTTTATCAAACCTTATAAAGATGTTTAATTATTTATTAGTGTTCAACTTAAATCTGAATCTGGGGAAATACATTTGTAAAGAAAGATCAGGGAGGTTGTTAGGTCATCTGGTTAATAAAAAAGGTATAAAAGCCAATCTCTCTCAAATCGTTGTTTTGGAAATTATAAAGCCCCATCAACTGATTAAATAATTTCTTATGCTTTTGAAGGAAGATTACCTCAACCAATTTATATCTCGATATTTTTTTTTATTATTTCAGGTTTTAAAGAGGTCAGACATTTCTAAGGGTTAGAGAAATGTAATAACTCACTCAAAGAAAAAAATGCTATATGTAATCACTATAACTTCTATTTAAGTCCACCTTATGGAATTATTTTCTTTTTATTTGGTTGGAATTGATCATGTTGTTAACACCTTTTTTATTTGAGAGGATGACCAAATCTTTATAGTAGTGTATTATACACATAAAATCCATCTTGATATATAGAATTAATAATTTCAACTTTAAACATTTCCTTTTATATTAGTGGTAGCGGGTTGGAAAAAGCAACCGTACTTTGAGGAACACTTAATCATGATCAATACATATTTATCTCTTAGAAAAACATCTCAAGTCCAAGAATTTATGGACATCTTACTCGATTATCAACAGAGTGAGAAGATTTTATTTCAGTTATGAGCCTTGAATAACAATTAAAACCCAATCTCTTGCCTATTTTCTCACCGAGCTTGAAGTTGAGATAATTGTTCTAACAACACAAACATATTTAAGTTGATCGTTAAAACATATGATGGTTCCAACAATTTAGGTAATAGGGTGGGAGTTCAACCAACCTCTCATTATGGATAATTTTTTAAATCAATAAATCAAGCTTGACTTTCATGCCACAAACAATAAGGCTAGATATGGGGCGCCTATTATAGGGCTTTGCCTAACAAACGTATATAAAGCACCTAGGGTAAAATTGTTTTGTGTTTGAAAACTGGCTGACGATCATGTCCTCGACCATACATAAACATATACATACAGTTTTATAAATTATTTGTAGTCATTATGATAGTATGCTGCGCTATTGTACCGTTATGATAGTATGATGCGCTATTGTACCATGTCAATTATGAAAGTCACGCTTTCAAAAATAAAATAATCGACTCTATGACTATTATGAGTTGTACCAAAATTATACATGGATCATTACACATATGTGGCCTGAAATATATCATTCAGATACACAACCCCGTGAAACCATTCTGGAAGTATTTGTGATTGACATTGAAGATGCCTGGAGATCTAAACTTCAAGCTTATCTTCGAGCCTCTGAGCATTTTGACGATAAAAATATAGCCTTTAACAACTATAATTTCTTCTACCATGTATATATTATTGACATGTATCATCCACAACTAAGGTTTGATTCACCTTTTACTTTGTAACATTATCTAAGATAAATCCATCTTGTTTTAGAAGAGCTCAATAAAAGTTAAGGTTTAGTACTTTGGAGTCATATGACCTGTGCTAACGCGTACTTTTGATGATATACTTTTAAGAAAAATTACGGCTGATGCACCAACGTTACGATAAATATCAACGCTTCTCTAATGCTATTCATCTATCAATAATCTTTCTCAACTATTTTTGAAGAAATCACGTTCGAACAACAAGAACTTAACATATTTGCGCATCTTTCCAAGCCTTGTGAGGTTAACGGTACCTACTATTTATCGCTGGTTACCTTTAAAAATGAGTACGAACGAACTCTCTCGTGAAAATAAAAGTTAAAAAAATAATCATTTTTTAAAGATCAATATACGTTTCACTTATTTAATTCCACATGCGAATACATCCGCTAATATTATATAATTCTAAAATATCCAAAATGATAACTCATTACCACATAAAGGGGTATATAACAACACTTTACAACACATTTTCACCCCAAAATAAAAAAAAAACAAATAGATGTCACTAATCGAACTTTATTTGAAGGTATATATATATATATATATATAATACTCCACGAAGATGCATGTAAGTGGAAAGATGTCGTCTATAATAATAGTATAAGCCTATCAAACAACCCGCAACTACTATGAATGATACAATATTTGCTCATATTTATAGTATAAATATGATGGTCAAATCATACATTGTTATCCATTCATTTTGAATCAACAATGATCTAAAATATACCAATATAGTTGTAAAAATATATGAACTTGATATTGGAATAAAAAGAAGCTAAATGTTACGACTTTATTTTTTTCCTGACAGAAAAGCTATGCTCAACTTATGTTTCCATATGATGGTAAAATCTTATAATATGTTAATATTAAGTTAAGTCTTGATATGACTAATAAATATTCATGATTCCCTAACATCCAACCGTTATATTTCTTTTTTTATAAATAGAAAAGGCTAGCTCGTCCCTTAGGTGTGCAAGACACAAGTGTCGTATAAGTAAAATAATTTAACACTCAGTATCAGAGCTGGTATCCATCTCTTCAACTTTTTGTTCATATCATTTACCTGAACACTTATGTCTTGTAAAAATGAGCCCAAAATGAGCCTTACATAATGAACGTTGATTCCTTACGTATAAAAGATTTGTATGATTGTTGGCATGGAATGTTGGCTCGAGTTAGAAGCTAATGAAAAGAATTTCATAAAGAAAGTCGAATCTTCACGTACATTAGTGGTATTATAATTGATCTACAAAATATGATACGTGTTAGAGGCATCATGTCACATACAACGTACTATTAGGAGGTTGGAAAGGGACTACGATAAGCAAATAGTCGTGGATATAATTGGATGCTGGAGACACATATCAAAATAACAATAGCTAATAAAAAAAGGAGTCAAACTAGCAAAATAAGATGTTGTTGCGATGCTAGGAGGATGATTCAAATAATCATGGATACAAAAACTATAATTTGGCTAGTCGTAGCAATATCGTTTACTAATTAAGTAAGGAAGAGTATCATGACAAGAAAAGTTTCCTAATAGGAGCTCTAGCCTCGATCTATCAGTGCGTTCGATGATACATTACTACACTTTGTAAGTAATAACTCGAGTATTTTTTATAATCTTTTTATACACAAAAATTCATGTTATCCAACCGTTATATTATTTGTTTCCTATAGGAAATACTTTTTACGCCTCTAGGCACGCACGACCAAAATTGTAAGGGAAACATTCATTATGCCTGTGACATAAGACTCACATTCATATGAATAATTACCAAACTTTAATATATATATATATATATATATATATATATTTATATATTTATAATCTATAACTCTAAGATTCACCACCAAGATTTTTAGTTGGCAGTTTAACATTACAAATAGTTTTTATGCACAAAAAGCACTAGGTTTGAAAAGACTACATGGTAGTAAAACGAATCAAACCGAAAACGTATAACTTAATTGATACAAATGGTCAAACCCTAATGTACTCAAGGTACGCCAAAAAAATTCAAATTATGTGTTAAATATCTATGTTTTCTACTTATCAAATTTATGAACATATTTGGTAGTGTACTCTTTAAGATTCAGAAACGCAAGATGTTTTTAACGAGACACCTGCATAGACGAATCTTTTTTTATTAATTTTTCTTGCGTATATTTTCATTTAATATCTTTTATCAAGTTACAAGGTTAAAATAACTTCTTATACATTCACAGAGGGGTTCGACCAACTCATATGGATTTCCAAAATGCTTAAAACATTTTGTCTTAGGGGACATACACAAAATAAACAAAAGGTTAATACACTTAAAGTTCATGAATCCATGCTTACCAATGATGGATACGCATTATGATTAATGCGTTCAAGTATCAAACAATTAGTAGGAATTTAAAACTCGTAATATACTTTCTTCTGACCAGGGCTTACCACCTCATTCAAAAATAACATGAATATAATGAATCCATTGGCAGTATATCACCGTTTGGAAAGAGAATACAAGTTTTCTAAAACATACAAAATCTAAAATCTAAAAAGTAACGTGTAAACAATTAAGAGTCGCAAGTTCAAATGAAAATCCAAGGAAATAAAATTAGAATTAAAAAGGTAGTAACTTCATTAAAACATCAAACATCAGAGGTAAATATTTTAAATATAAAAAATAAATCCCTTCAATTAATTAGATACGTATTTTGGAAAATAAAAATAAGGTGGATCTTATTTATATAAAAAATTTCTATTGATATCCGTTCGTTTTACATGTACCTTTATAATAGAAATTTCAGCATAACAAAACACGAAAACAAAAATACACTTAATAAAAAATAAACATAAACCATTTTCCTTATAGGTCATCAATCTATTTGCCAGCTTGAGTCATCTCCATGGTTAAAAATGTTTTTGCGTAAGTCAAGCCATCTTGTACGTTGATGTTGCCCAGCTCATCTTCTAATAAATCGTACATTATTTCATATTTAAACTAGGTTGTATGAATTTTGAAAAATATATATTGCCACAATTTTTCATGGTTGAGGTTATGATAGTTTAAATGAAGACTTGAGATCGTATCAAATCTAATGTATTTTTGTGTCTTCTTAGCCAAACAAACTACACGTTATATAGTATTATTCTCTATTATGTCCACCAATTCGTCACTTTCCTTGTGGTTGAACTTCATTTTGATATTAAAATTTATTTATGTTTGACGATTAATATGGTAAAAAATATTTACTCCCATATTTCGAGCATGAGAATAATTTTTCTATTTTCAAAACCTTTCAAATTTAATAATAATTCATTTTTTCTTTGGATTTTAGAATATGTTATACACAAGATTGGATCCTCTAGTGGCTTGGAAAATTCTAAAATTTTAAATTAACATGTAGGCCATGTAGTATTTTGAACGTATTGTAAGTTGGTTGTAAAATATCAAGTAAAAACGCATTAAAAGAAAAAATCAAGACTAGTAACTTTTATAAGACCCCAGGTCTTCGTTACCTATCTTAAAGTAAAGCTCAATTTGATAAGCGCATGCATCCACCAATGACCAATGTGCTATCATATTTAGCATTCTAATTTTTTAGTGGTAATTGAGGGGTACATATATTCAAATTAGATCACAAAACTGACTCAAAATAAATTAACTACATGGTAGATTTTTATTTTTATAAGTGTCCATTTCATAAGGTTTATAGAAATAAACATGTATATCTCATTACACATTGGAGCCCGAGTTCACAACGTTGACTGCAACGGGATATAAAACTAGGTGGTTGATAGATTTGTTACTAAAAATATCACTCACTTCAATATGGCAGATGACAATACAAATTTATTATGATAGTCAATCAACTCGTAGTATAACATATATTGACATCTACAATGGGAAATGTAGACATATAAGTTTTAGGCATGAGTACGTTAGACAATCGATTCAAGATGAAACCATACCGGTCTTGTATGTGGGTTCTAATGAGAGCTTGGCACATCTATGTGCTAAACCATTAACTCAATATTTGGTAAATTCAACATTTTGATAGATGTGACTAATTTTTTTAAATGCTAGTATTTGGTAATGACATCAACCGAATTTGACTATAGTAATTATCATTGGACACAAAATTCAACATGTTAATATGATTTTTATGTGGTATATGTGTTTCTTATTCGAACCTTTTGGTATGTATTGCCCCATAGCTATAGATCTGATCCACCAGACGATAAACAAAATTCTGCGCTGCTGCTGAGTCGTCGGGTTAGTCGTTATCTTGAATGATAACTTCATAGAGCTTTTAATATATAATAGTTATTACGTGATAGGTTTTTTAAATATAACGAAACTACTCTCAAGTAAAGTTCTTGAAACAAATAAGCATACGACAAAAATAATGTTAAAAAAGATTAATGATAAAGAAATTAATATAAATATATATATATATATATACGTGAGATTTTCAGTTTCGACATTTGGTTTAAAGTTAAGAGTACCTAAAATAAGAGTTAAGTATTATTATCTTTAACTAACGTAAATTAAAATTGAAAGATATTTTACTATATGTATGCAAATTGTCTCCACGAAAAAATGAAATAATTAATTTAATCAAATAAATATTTGATAGTATTTTGATTGAATAAATCTCAATATAGTGATGATACACGGAGTGGGAAAATAAAAAATATTTTTTTTTACGAAAAACCTAATTAATATTAAATATATATATAAAAAAATAAAAAAATAAGCACCGCTCCACCAATACACTAATAAATAATCTTTATATAAATCTCAAGTTGTAATTAGTATTTCGACTATGACAATTATTTTTATAAATAATTGATTTTAAAACGAAGATTTTCATAAATTAAGTCAATAAGTTAATGGATCATCAAAGTAATTTTGAAATAAAATAGTTTACATAATGAATCAAGTTAAAACTAAACTCTATTTATCAAATAAATCTTTAATTTTCGGTACATTATTCGATAAGTTAGAATATCTATTATATTATGAAATATTTTATGCGAGAAGATTAAATAATAAATATGTATATATTTTTTAATTTTTTAATTTTATATTTAATCCATACAAAATTTTCCGATTAAAATTAACTCTAAAAATTATATAAATGATTATATACCATGTTTGTTTTCAAAAAAAAGAAATCATAATTATAAAATTAAAAATGATCTATTCTAGAAAAATGCGTGGAAAAACAATAACAGAATTGCAGATATTTGAGAATCCAGATTTATGAGCACAAGATAAAGCAGAAAGAGTAATAAATATCAAAATTGAAGTAGTAAAAGATAACTTGAGCTCAATTTAGATAGTACAAAGTAAGAAGTAACAAACAATATACTCTATCAGGTTGTGAAGTGATTCAACAATTTAGATATTTCCACGTCATGGCCCTAACCTAATGATCGTACAGATAGAATCATAGAACACTGGTTGTGTTTCTAAGTAAATAACCCAAACATTGGTGTTAGTTTGTTGAAGATCCCCACCAATAGCGAACCCCCATCTGCCTAAACTCTTCTCTCCCTGGTTCGCTCGTCGAGGAAGAAGAAAATCATTGACCCTGGCCCTAAGATCTAGTTCCTCCACCGGTAACCTAGAGAAACCTCCAATCTTTCTCTTTTTCACCTTATCAATTCATCCACAAATCTCATTCCTGCACACCGTAAGTTCTGTTTCTCTCCCCTGAAAAATAAAAATTCAATCTTTATCTGCTCTCTCGTTAGTTAGATCTATATATATTGTCAGGCCTGTGCTCATTTCCTGCCATGGATAGTAATTATTCAGCGGTTCCCAAGAATTCTTATGTCGAAATACAATTACAAAATAAAAGCGATTCGCCAATTACACTGCAAAAAACCAATGGCAAATTGCTTCCTTCTGACGAAGAAAGCCTTGTCAAAGACGTTGACAATGATGGTGTCGGCGACGATTACGACGATTTGGATCTTGATGAGCTTTCTGTTCGTCAGGGTGATTCCGATAAAGGGTCTGATATTTCTGGGGCTGTGTTTAATCTCACCACAACCATTGTTGGTGCTGGGATCATGGCTCTGCCAGCTACCATGAAAGTCCTTGGATTAGTTTTAGGGATTGTGTTGATAGTTTTGATGGGTATTATCTCTGAGATTAGTGTTGAGATTTTGATTAAGTTTTCTGTTCTATGTAAAGCCAAATCTTATGGTGAAGTTGTGCAGTGTGCTTTGGGTAAAACAGCTAGGGTTTTGTCTGAAATCTGTATAATTGTGAACAATGCTGGTGTTTTGGTAGTGTATTTGATCATTATGGGTGATGTCATGTCTGGATCAGCTCATCATATGGGGGTTTTGGATCAGTGGTTAGGGAATGGTATGTGGGATCATAGGAAGCTTTTAATTTTGATAGTAATGGTTATTTTTCTAGCTCCACTTTGTGCGTTAAACAAGATCGATTCGTTGAGTTTGACCTCTGCTGCTTCGGTGGCGCTTGCAGTTGTTTTCGTTGTGGTTTGTTTCGTCGTTGCTTTTATTAAACTAGTCGAAGGAAAAATCGATCCTCCAAGAATGAGCCCTGACTTTGGTTCTAAAAAAGCAATATTGGATCTTCTCGTGGTGATTCCGATAATGTCAAACGCTTATGTTTGTCACTTCAACATCCAGCCTATATACAACGAGCTGGAAGGCCGGTCGCCTCAGAAGATGAATCGCGTAGGAAGGATCACGACTGTTGTATGCGTTTTGGTCTACGCATCCACAGCGATATCAGGATACTTACTCTTCGGTAAGGATACCGAATCTGATATTCTTACCAACTTCGATACAGATTTAGGAATTCGGTTTAGCTCGGCATTGAATTATATTGTCAGAGTTGGCTATATTCTTCATTTGATACTTGTTTTCCCTGTTATTCATTTTTCCTTGCGACAAACTGTTGATACACTAGTGTTTGAGGGATCGCCTCCTTTATATGAAAGTAGAAAAAGATCTTTAGGTTTGACATTTTTTCTACTGGCGTTCGTTTACTTTGGGTCGACTATGATTCCTAATATATGGACTGCTTTTAAGTTCACTGGAGCTACAACAGCTGTTTCACTGGGGTTTACATTTCCGTCTCTAGTTGCATTAAGGTTAGGGCGTGAAGATACTTTGAGCCTAGGACAGAAGATTTTGGCGTGGGTGATGTTGATCCTGGCGGTAGTTGTTAGTTTTGTTGGAATAACCGGGAATATTTACAGCCTCAGAAGCAAGTCTGAATAAGTTTTAGTGATTTAGACACTAAAAGGCTTAATGTATCTTATGTGTTGGTTCGTGTTGATAGTTGAATATTGGATTGTTCTTCGGGAACAGGTTGATAGAGGCTTTTATGATCATAAATTAAGGTAGAAGAGTCGCGCATTCATGCAACTGCGAGGATGGTAATCTTGATTCTTTTGAGTTTTCGTTCATGAAATGGGTTTCGATTTCTCTGATGTAACTTGTAATATAGATAAGATTTTTTGTCTTTATCGGATTTTTTTTTAAAAATATTTATAGATTGGAAGAGGGTAGTGATTAAACAGGAATTGTAATGTTTTTAGTGCTCTTATTTGTGACAACGTATGAAATAATATTTACATAGAATCATTATGTTCTTGAAGAATCTGCAAGTTATTTCCTTAGTCTTGATCTGAAACTTCAATGCTATAAGCTTATTAGCAGGAGTATTGCTTCGTAAAACATAATGATTATTGCTTTGAGAACTCATATAAGTCCCTAACAGTTAGTTCACTGAAATAATTACACAGCACTTACCTGAATAATGATTGTTTTTCAGTTGCACCAAACTCTAACCCATTTTGACACTGCATTTTCTAATTAGTTCTCGAATTTGGCCTTCGGAAAAAAAATCAAACATAGCTAGAAACAATATATTTATACCTCTAATCTACAAATTACTACTATAAAGGAGTAACAAAAGAAAAAGACTGACTTTAATATGATCTTTAAATAAAGAGGTTCAAAGTTTTGAAATATGGACTGTAACATTTGAAACTTAAGTACCAACTACATGGACAACAACATAAAGCTACTATATAGTTGAGTGCCCCCACCCATCATTACTTTGACATACCTTGATTGATGGTGAATGGTGGTGATCCTTAGGAATTACACTACAATTTTTATGTCAATGGTCTAAATTAGTAAAGCATAAAGTGTCATTCCTCACGTTCACACAACCTTTAGTAACTCTCAAGTTTCTAACTACTGAAAAACAAGCCAAGCACTAAAAGGAAAAGCCTTAAGCATTCTATTTCACCATCCTCTTACTATTGCATCTACAGCAGAAAATACATTCATAACTCTCTCTCTCTCTCTCTAAAGACTGCAATGAACTGGTTCTCTTGGCTATCAAAAACAGAACTTGAGCCTTCTCTCGTTTATGAGTATGGTCTTGCTTTTGTACACAATGAGCTTGAACAACAAGACATTGCCTACTTTAACCATGAGTTCCTCCAAAGCATGGGCATCTCCATAGCGAAACACAGACTAGAAATCCTTAAACTCGTTGGAAACAACAAAACATCAACTCAAAAACCACTTTCTCGGATTCTTGGAGCGATAAAGAAGACAAGGAAATGCTTGTCTGATAAAATACGAGCTTGGATTCACCGAGAAGAATCATCTGCAATTGTTATGTTTTCGAGGAGTAGTAGTGTGAGAAGTTATGGACAAAGATGGAAAGGAGCTATATTAAAGAGGAACAAGAAGATGAACTCGGTTGGTAAAGAAGAAACACTTCTGCTTACAAATGGAAGTCCTGGTTTGGTTCTTGACAAAGAAGTAACTAATTTTTCAAGTCCTAAAGTTTATGATTATGAGTATAAAGAAGAGAAGGTTGATGTGTATTGGGGGACGACTGGGTTTGAAAATATCAGGTGGGATACAATGTTTCAAGATCTG
This sequence comes from Limnanthes douglasii subsp. nivea, assembly GCA_036936605.1. Lineage (NCBI taxonomy): Eukaryota > Viridiplantae > Streptophyta > Magnoliopsida > Brassicales > Limnanthaceae > Limnanthes > Limnanthes douglasii. Next base: position 187,135,002 of record JAUPFV010000003.1, read on the forward strand.
AAACCTACTTGAATCTTTTTTGTTTTTGAGTTCTTGTTTTGTTTTCGCTTCGAGAGTTGTTTTTTTGTTTTTGTTTCTGGGTTGTGATTTGTTAGTTTGGATGGTGAAAGATTGGTTTTTAAGTGTTCTTCCACCAGATTAGTGTTCTGGGGTAGGAGTGATTAATTAAGGTTATTATGATTACTTGATGTTTGTATTAAGTGGTGGGTCATGTAAAAGAAACATAAAGGACTGTATGGTTCTGTTCTGTTTTTACCATGTGTCTTCTTTCATTTTTTTTGTAATATTTGATACAAGAAATGAAAACATGTACTAAGTAGTGTTTATTTGTACTTGAGAATGACAAATCATGGTGTTAGCCATCAGATATAGACAAGCAAGTACTTTTATTCTATTTGGTTGTTTAAAATAATGACGGCGCTTACAGCAGAATTAATGTTTCACCGGTAATCCCACGAAAACATGTTTCTGGCTACTCAAGAAACTTTCAATGAATCTAATGCTGAGAGCTATCTCCCGATGAAGAAGTTGATTTACGGCCATGAGAGTTTTTAGAGTTCATATTCTCCTAAACCATGAGTTTACCTCAATAGAACTTAACAACATCAGGAGTCTGAAGTCTAGAGTAGAACTATGATCTGCAATTTTTTCGGTTCAATATGCCGCAAGCTGTAATGTTTTTCTCTGGTGAAATCTGTTAGAAATTTCAATAGCTTTAAGAGTTATTGTTATAAGCAAGTCTCCCAAGCTCCTTAAGTGACTCAAGTTGAGACTGACTGGGTTCGTAAAGTTAGCTAGTCCGTGCTTTGGACCCAATATCTTCATCTTTATTACTGTTTGGAAAGATTAAACGAGTCTTTAGAGTTGCATTTTATATTAAGACATGAAAGGCAACGCTACAATCAGGTTCAATACGCTGCAGATACTCTAAAACTGGGGTCTTTATCTGTTAGATATGTTATATTATAACATACCTGTTAGATTATAAAACTAAAAATAGCATACTTTTAAGGCCACAGCCTTTTTAATTGGCTCTTGCAAAGGATACTATAATCCAAAATTTAAAACGAACAAGCCCAATGGCCCTTCATTTATAACAAAAGAATTCATCTAGTGAAAGCCCATTTGATAACTAGGACCATAAAGGAAGTTTACATCACCCTAATCATGGAACCTGAGGCTTCTTCATTGTAGGCGTCGTTATCTCTCACTCTCTCTCTCTCCCTCTCTCTTACTCATCTCAAAACCTTTTTTCTCTCTCAATATGCCTGAAAATGATGCTTCCTCCTCAAACAGCACCAAAAAAGAAGAAGATCACAATGCCTGCAGTGATGAAGATGAACTTAGGCTCACTCTTGCGCCATGCAATGAACGTTCTCATTTCAAGATCCCAAGAATCGTGAGGGATACACCAGTAGATCTCAAGAAATCCCCACCAATAAATTGTGAGCTTTCTCTAATCTGTACACCAAATAACTTGCATGATCAGTATCTCCAAAATGTGCCATCCCAAAGGCAACCTCTACCGTGTCCGGTACAACAACCGGTCAATGATGGGCAACCAGAAAAGCTGGGTTATGGAATACCTATGATTCTTGAGATGCAAGAAGATCTCTGCCCCGAGGGGTTTCAACTTCAGTCAATGTTTTCCATTGGCAGGAGAGGAACTGAAGATTCCCATAATTGCACCTCCACCACCAGTAGAGAATCAACTACAAGACCCAGTGTTTTACTCGTTTCTCATTCAAGAACAGGTGAGATGGAGGAGAATGATTGCACCACCACTACTAAGGCAACAGGAAGTGCCGGTTTCCATGGGAAACCATTTTTTTCAATTGGATATTCTGCTTCACGAGCCGGTTTTGAGTCTGGCGGCAAGGCTGTCAGCGATGATCAACAAATGCCCCACCCGCACTATCCAATGGGAACATTGCAAGATCCAGAAGCAGAATTGGTGCGGTGTCATCCCCGTTCAAAAGTTGCTCGGCTTAACAACAGAAAGTTGCGGGGTAACGGAAAGGACGCTCACGTGCCTAATCTGTTTGCATGGGGTACAAACGAGCGTGGTAAGGTAAAAAGCTTGGAAGATCTACAATCCAGAGGAGTTACCGTAATTTCCGGTGAAGTTCAGTGCAAGCAATGCGGGAAAAGGAGTACAATAGAATACGACCTGATGGTAGAATTCGAAAAGATTGCGGTTTACCTTAGACTGGGTGGACAAGATCTCAACCAAAGAGCTCCAAGCAAGTGGATGAGTCCAAGTTTAGGTAGATGCACTGCCTGCAAAAAGAAAGACACCTTAAAACCATTAATTTCGGGGAAGAAGAAATCGATCAATTGGCTGTTTCTATTCTTAGGCGAGATGCTGGGTTGCTGCACGCTTCAACAGTTGAAGTATTTCTGCAAACACAACAGTACTAATCGGAACGGAGCGAAAGATCGTGTGCTCTTTCGCACATATCTCATATTGTGCAAGCAGCTAGACCCTAACACTAACTGGTCCTTCTTGACCACTTACTGACTTGTACGAATTCCTGTAATTTGTTCTAGGTTGATCTTGTGGTTTTAGTGTTCTGGAACGTCAAAGTGAATATGAATTTGTGATCATCAGCTTTTTCTTTCTTGAGAATTTCCTTGAATAATCTGCTTTTATAATTTCGAATAAATTTAATACTAAGCGACCGTCTTGAGTTGTAATTTTACAAAAAAATGTCGGCTGTGGTAAAAAATAAATTGTAAATAGATTTTATATTGCGAAGGTTAAGTGAGTTTTACCTTTTTTTTTTTAAAGAATGATTCTCATTTTTGTATTTGGAGTTATTTTTTTTAGAATGCTAAATGTACCTAAAAATATATTTGTCTAGAATAATAGTGTAAGTCTGGTAGTGTACATCCTTACCAAAATATTAGTGAACAAATTTTTTTTTTTTTAGAAAATAATTTGAATTTAAGAAGAGTATTGTATCGTTAGCTTATTTAGTTTAATATATCTCTATTTCTCTATTTTATAGTTTTTAGGGTCTATTTGGAGATTCAGGCTCCAACGTAACTCTGCTCTCTATAAATGTATTTAATGGTCATTGTTGAAACAATTAATTTTCCATAACAGTTGATTATTGGAGTTAGATACCATAAAGAAAGATCATTAGCTAGATATTCAAATAGGATTATTGAATATGTATCAATATAACTTATTTGTGGCCCTCGTCTTTAGAGAGTATAAGACCATTAATGAGAGCCTTTGTTTCAGCTATAAGAGGAGTTTTTTTCCATACAATTTACCAATAAAAGATAACATAACTCTTTGAGAATTTCTCATTAATAGACCACCACTAGATTCACCATTATGTAAACAAGAATCATCGATGTTTAATTTAAGTCTATTATCTAGTGGGGGTTTCCATTTAACGTGGAGAGCTTTCATAGTATTTATGTGATGGTGGAAGCGACTGTGATGGTGGAAGCGACTTAAGTAATGAGTTGTTTTATAATCACCTGTCCTCATCTGATTAGTTAAAAGATTTTCAAAATCCAGTTGAATTTTATATATTGTATATTGTCCTTAATGATACTAGTCGAAATAGGTAGGTTTTTGTATTTAGATTTGTTTCTGGGAGACCATATGCACCAACATATAATAGATGTTAAGATTGTTCTTACATTTTTTGATTTGTTGGTTGATAAAATACATATGTTAACTATATGATTCATAGTCATGTGGTTCCCAATTAAAATACCGAAAAGGCTTGCGAAGTATTTCTATACTTCCCAAGTAGTTTAGCATTGAACAAAAAGGTGGTTTATGGATTCTATATTGTTGCAAAATTGGCATTTTGATACTATATTAAATTTTTTCTTTTAAAGTATAGCGTCTACTGATATTATATCTTTAAGAATTCTCCAAAAAGTGAATGAACACTTTTTTGGAGTTATAGAATTCTATATTTTTTATATAGGATTGATTGAGTGTTTTTTTCCCGATCTTATCCAAGGTATCTTTAAGCTTGAAATAACTAGTGGAAGAAGCATTCCATTTGATTATATTAGTTTTGTCTTCTACAAGATTGAATTTGACTATTCAATTAATATATAATGAGATAACATTGACCTTAATTTTGTCTAAGTTCCAAGTGTTATTATCTGAGTATTGATATATTTTTTCACCATTGTACTAGTGCTTTGTATTATCACTTGGCAATTTAATGAGATAATGGATATGATTCCATCTCTCAAGCCAGAAGTTAATATTTCCATTTCTCACGTTCTAGTAAATGTAAGTTTCATCTATTTCTCTAATTTTAAGCAAACGTTTCCATACTTTAGAATATTTAGTTTTGATGTGAATTTGTAATGGATGCTTATTAGCGCAGTAAATGAAATGCATCAGTATTAACCATAATGATTGATGAACTCTAAATGTAAACCATAGTTTACAAGAGAAATAATCTTAAAGGTCAATTATTTTTCTGAAATTTAAACCTTCTTCCTCATATGGTTTGCAAAGTTTATACAAATTGGATCAAATTATGACATTTCTGTTTTCATTTGATCCTCAAAGAAATTTATTTAGAAATCTATAGGTTCTATCTATTACAGTTTAAGAAGATTATAACTTTGGACATAATATGATGGAATTTCCAAAACATATTGAATTAGAATCTTCCTGTCTCGAAATGATAAGTTTTTGCAATCCCAATCCAAGATATATTTCTTATTTTTGGACCAATTCATTAAAGTAACACACTTTGTTACTTGGATAAATAGTTATGCCCAAATATTTAATGGGTACAAAACTATGCTTGAATCTAGAGAGATTACTAATTGCCTTGTTCTACTTATATCCCTACTTATTAGAGTTATGAAGGTTGTTTTATTTTTACTAATTAATTGACCAAAAATATTTTGATAATTTTTCGGGTACTCCTATTTTTTTTAACATTGTTTTCATGAAGATAATTATATCATATGCAAAGGCTAGACATGGAATATTAATTTTACTTCTTGAGTGGTATCTCATTGTAATGTTTTCATGGAATATATTTTTTATTCCCCTAATCATGTAATATTCAGCAATGATGAACAAGCTGGGTGACAGAGAATCACCATGACTCACACCATTGGTGGAGTTAAAGTATCCATAAAAGGTAACATTTAAGATAACTGATAAGTGAGCATATTCAATGTCTTTTTGATATGTTCAATAAATTGGTTATTGAATCCAAAACCGTAAATTATCTTTATGATAAAACTAATTGATAATCTGTCAAATGCTTTACCAATATCAAGCTTAAAAATTACATTACCATCTTTTTTTTCTTAGCTAGGTTATGGGAAAATTCATGTGTGATTAAGATATTCTCATGGATGTTTCTGTCAATTACAAATCCCCTTCTTTTGATATGATTTTAGGAAGTAAATTTGCAAGCCTATTATTTATAAGTTTTAAAATGATTCTGTTTTAGACATTACAAAGACTAATGAGCCTAAAATCATTCCAGGTCAAAGGATAGTATGTTTTGGGTATCATACATAAAGAAATTGCATACACACCCTTAAGGACAGAATGACCAGTGAAATAAGCTACCATAGATTCACAAAGATTTTTCTGGATTATGGACCAACATGAAGAGTAAATTATTGTGTTAAGCTCATCAATTCTGGTGTGGTTTATTTTGAACTGAGGGTAATTTTTTCCAGTGTTTTAGAGAGTTTCAAAGGTATTAAATGTTTGGGTGTTTTGTAGTGAGAGATTTAAGCTGCCTAGTTGTATTAAATGTTCATTACACTCATTAATGAAAGTGGTTGGGTATTTATAACCTTAATTATGGACCAATGGGCTTTCGGGTCAAGTTGTGAAACCGGGTCGAGTTTAAAAACCCATTAGTTCTTAAGTAGATTAGCACCTAGCTTAGTCAAAAGGTCTTTAGTGTTTTAGTACTTTTGTCCTGTCCAGATAGTTTAGTGGGTACCTATTGTCCGAATTACCTCTGTCTGGTTTTCTCAGTGAGTGGTGGTGAATAAATCCAGACTCATCAGTAGCCCCTTTTTTAGGCTTTGTCAAAGGTCTTTGGCAGGACTAAAAAACTCACTTAGTCAGTAACAACATTTTTTGGCCCGTTCATGTGTTTGGTTCAAGGTTTATCCGAACTGATTTCTTCTCAGAATTTTAAGATTTTTTCTTTGGATCGTGGGACACGTGTTGCATTTTGATTCATCCTACCAGCCGTTTTCTTCCTAGAATGATGCTCTCACTAAGCCTGAAAAGTAACTCCTGCATTTAATGCTTCTTACGTTAGCGCCGTTTTCAATCATACATAAATCATTTCATTTTATCCTAGGTATCAGTAGCTTCTTGCCTTACTAATATAAATTACTTTCTTTCACTGTTTCACCATCTTCACCACTCCACAATTTCTTTTCTCAGAGTTTTCTACCTTTTCTTTCAAAATCTCTCTTGGATAATTTTATGTTCACGGCGAGAAACGCTTTTGTGAAAGGCGGTTGGTTAAATATTTCTGAAGTAGAGAAAGAAAAAAATTTGAGCGTGAGAGACGCATTGCTGCTGGTCTTCCAGTCTCTCCAAGCAATAAATCTGATACAATATCCTTAGAAGCTGATCAAGGATCGTCTTATACCAAAAGCGCAAAACCTAAACGTTTATTCAAGCCAAACCTCTCACCAATCCCGTCAGGCTCCTCGGTTTAAGAGTCTCAACCTTCTACCATTCAAGAGAAAGCAGTATCAAATGTTAGGAAGCCTTCTCCGTTTATCGCTATGGGATCTGACATTGAGAAATCCCCAGAGAAAACCAACCCTCGCCGGACAACACGCTTGGTAAAAGGCCAAGCAACTGGCTCACAACCCAAGTCCTCCAAGATGGGGGCCTCTAAGTCTGCATCTAAAGATAAAGCCTCCGGATCAGAGATATCTATTAGAGCCTCAAAAGACAAGCCCTTTGGATCGGAGACAACTAGAATTACTCCTCAAACAAAGTCCTCTGGAGCTGAGCCCCAACCGAACAGCAGAACTCTAGAAGAAACCTGTGCTCAGCCATCCGGACAGATCACTGATCCACAAGCTGACAATCTTCCATCCTCAATAACTAACAAACCTTCCACAATGATGGAAGAAGTAATGGAAGATAGCATCGAATATGCCCCTTTCGAGACTGAAGCCTCCGGAAAAACTGAGGATGATACCTCTGACAAAAAAGGAAAGGGCAAAGAAAAAGTGAGAATGGATCATCCGGAGCTACCGGTGAGCTTGGAGGGCAAGGTCGGACCTTACTTTGAGAAGGCTAATGTGAAGTATCTGCTGGCCATGCAGAACATCAATTATGTCTATACTCACACTGCTGAGCTGGGCCGGATCCAAACCAAGTAGGGGATCTCAGAAACAGTGAAGGTGAGAATCTCAGTCACACTGAAAACTCCGATGGACTACAAGCTCAACGAGATCGTCATTTACACTGAGCTATTCAATTGGGGGCTTAGATTCCCCTTGGATCCTGAAATCGTCATGTATTTTCACCTGATCAAACTTTGTCCAAGCCAGCTGAGTCCAAATGCTTGGTATAATATCCTTACATGTATAATGGCATCGAGGCTATCCGACATTCCTCTCCCCATGGAGCAATTCGCAGCAGTGGCCAGCCTGTGCAAAAATTATCACATCCCATTCTACCACTACAACATGGGAGATAAATTCAAGGTGGTAGATGACTTGTTGGAGTCAGAGAAAAACTGGAAGACCCAGTTCCTATTCATCAGTGGGACGTGGGAGAATGGGAGAAAGATTAAGGCCAATGTCAACCCTAGCATCCTCACCAGTAGGTGGAAGAGCACAAGTAAGTATTCAGTTTTATTTGTCTTTCTCTCTTTCTAATTTTGACCAAAATTCCACCCTTCAATTATCTATTTTCTTATGTCAGTATTGCCGAAGGATTTCACCGGCTACTTGGAGGAGGGGCAGGTCACATGTGCCAAACTAAATGCCTGGGCTGCTGAACGTTGGGGAAACGCCTCCCACAACTATTTTACCTCCGACAACTTGATGAGATCCTACTTGTGGAATACCACGGGTCGGAGAGATCTCACCTGGGAGGAACATACTACACCACCTCCTCCATCTGTCATACTTAAGAGAAAAAAGGAGAAGGATGGCAAACTGGCCTTTTCCTCCAGAGTCGAAGCCCCAAGAAAAATGAAAGGGAAGGGCAAGAAAAAGAAGGCTGTAGCAGAGGCATTTCGGGGTGCTGCAGAGGAGATTGCTCCGGAGAATCAAGGAGGGCAGACCCAAGGAGGGATTGATGCTACTTTGCTCAAATTAGTTGACGATGGGACCATTAAGGAGGCAGGTGAACCTCAAAATCCACCAAGGCCTCCTAAAATGGACCGAAAAAGGGGAGCAAGCAGCGATAAGAGGACTGCTAAGAAGAAAAAGGTCACCTTGGGGGATGAAGTAATCCTTCGCCCTTCGGAGTCTCTACCTCTAGCAGGCCCAACTGATCCCACCTTTGCAGAGCAGATCCCGACCGATCTACAATCCGGGGAGGGTACTAGAGGGGATATTGATGGAGTAGATATCAGTGGCCTCTAAAATATTGGTCTCTATTTCAACGATTTTGAGAAAGACGACTTTGCTGGCCCCTACCTTCCTCCAAGCTCCTCCAATATGGTGACTTTCAATGGTAAGTATTTTACCGTCTCATGGGAGCACGATATGGTGACCCACTCTCTTCTGGGCCATATTCAGCCAGTACTCAACTTGGAAAGGCAAGTAAAAAATCAGCCTGCCCTCATCAACACCCTCAACACAGACAATGAGACTTTGTCAAATGACCTCCTTAATGCCAACCAGAGTATTGAGGCACTGAAGAAGGAGCTTGAAGGGTTGAAAAAGTAGAAAGAAGATCTGCCAACCAAGCTGGTCACTTTGGAGACGGCTAACACAGAGATCCAAACTAAGTGCTCCGGTTTGGAAAAAGATCTTTCTTCCTTGAATGGAGATATGAAGACTAAAGACAATTCCATCCGAACCCTATCCAGTGACAAGAATTCCCTTGAAGAGGCTGTGTCCAAAGCAAACAAGGAGAATCAGCAGGACAAGAGGATTCAGACCAGCATAGATAAATACACCAATGAGGTGATTGATTCATTGGAAAAAAGGTATGCTGAAGTTAAGTCTGATATGGTTTTGCTTTTCCACCAAACGTTTCCAAAGAGAACGCTTGGTACCTTGTGCCAGTATGTTGAGTATGAAGATATCCCATTCCATACGATGGTGGATGGTGATAAGAAAAACTACTCCAGTGGAATTGATGACACTACCGATGAGGAAGAAGGAACCGAAGAGAGTTCTAGTGGTGAACCTAAAGACCCTAAGAGAAAAGATGATGCAGGAACATTCGAAAGGAATAGGCCTTGAGGTTTTAACTATCTTTTCTTATTTTGTTTTTCTTATCCTTGTGAAATACTAAAGTCCTTGGATGGCCAAGGAATTTTTGTAATCATGTCCGGTTCAAGTCGGGTTAAGCCTTTCTTTAAACTTAAAGTCTTTGGATGGCCAATGCATTTTTATGTTCTGATATTATCATCCGGTTTTTAGCCGGACATGTTTATCTAGCTAAAATTTTTGCTCTGTTTTATACTTGCTTAAATTTAATGGCTAATGTTTAAAGAGCCCTTATTTATTTTACAAGTATTTAAAATGAGGGTATTTAAGATCTCCGATGACAAGTGTTTAATGGTCATCATTCAATCAAATCAATCCGATCTGCCAAAGATCCTTAGAAGACTTTAAAGAAATTGTAATCAAACCACTCCGAATATTTTAAGAAGGCATTAAATTTTATTGAAAAACCCAGACACCTCATTAAAACCTCCTCGCGCCACCAGGGTAGGAAAAAGTATGCCCCATAATATTTACATGGACTTTAAACAAGTAAATATTTACACAACTTTCATTCCAGATATAAGCAGAGGTGTTCAATATTCCAGGGGTGCTTTAAGATTCTTCTATATTTGTCTTAGAGCCTGTATGTCCCAGGCTTAAATTTTTTGGAGACCTCATAAGGCCCTTCCCAGTTTGGAGCTAGCTTGCCGAACTGCTTCTCCTCAGTATGCAAGAAATTGTTTCTTAATACTTTGTCCCCTGGCCGAAAATCCCTTCTTTTGATTTTGGAAGCAAATCTGCTCCTCATCAAGCGTTGGTAATGGGTGGTTCTAAGATGAGCCTTAACCCTTTTTTCTTCTATTAGGTCCAATTGACTTCTGATTGCCGCTTCGTTAGCCTGTTCAGAAAAATTATAGACTCTCTATGATGGAAGAGTTGCCTCTATAGGAGCAATTGCATCCATCCCATATACCAAAGAAAAAGGATATTCTTATGTAGCAGCTCCATGAGTAGTCCAGTATGCCCATAATACTTCTTGCAAATAGCTTGGCCACTTTCCTGCAGCCCCTTCTAAATTCTTTTTCAGACAGGACAGAATGGTCCTGTTTGCCACTTTAACTTAACCATTTTCTTGTGGGTGGAAAAGAGAAGAGAAGAAATGCTGAATGCCCCTAGAAGCACATAAACTCTTCATATCCTTGTTATCAAATTGTGGCCCATTATCTGTGGTTATCTTTTGTGGAACCCCAAATCTGCAACAAATGTTAGATAGAATAAATTTTATAACAACTTTTGAAGTAGTTCCTACCAGGGGGGCTGCTTCTATCCACTTTCAGAAGTAATCAATGGATACAATAATAGTCCTGCACCATCCGGATGCCATTGGTAGAGGCCCTACTAAATCCAGCCCCCAACGAGCAAAAGGTATCGGCTCAGAAATCGATTCCAGAGGAACAGTTGGGATATGAATTTCATTACCATATCTTTGGCATGGGTCACATTTCTTCACCAACTCCTTGGCATCTGTCATTATGGATGGCCAATAGTATCCGGCCAACAAAACCCTCCAGGTTAAAGCTCTATAGCCACAGTGTGCTGATCCTTCTCCATTATGTAGTTGAGATAGCACAATTTGGGATTCTTCAACCCCCAAGAAACACAGGAGAGGTCTACTAAACGAATTATTATAAAGGACATCTCTTATGATTAAGAAACCACGAGCCATATGCTTCAATTTCCTTGCCATGCTTCATTATGATTAAACTTTCTTCCTCTTCCTTGATCTGATTGGGTTGTATGGATGGACATTCTTGCACATGAATCCATGGGTAGGACTCAGAGTATGCTATGGTTTCCAAAAAGTCTGCTAGTGTGTTCTCCGATCTAGGTATATGCTCGTATCTAACATTTTTTAAGTTAGCTGCCACTTCTTTTAGGATAAACAAGTATTTGATCAACTGATCATTTTTTGCCTCAGATTGACCTTGGGTATGATGGATAAGAAGCTGAGAATCACTCATTAACCTGACTCTTTTAGCTCCACACAGAAAAGCTAGCTTCAGACCAGCTATAGCAGCTTCATATTCAGACTCATTGTTAGAAGCCCTAAAAGCAAAACATATAGCCTGGTATAACTTGTCGCCATACCAAGAGGTTAAAAATATCCCAACACCACAACCCATGGTACTTGATCCACCATCTGTCCGGACAACCCATACCTTATTGGTTTTCTCATTTGCAACTTGCTTAGTACTTCTGTCCGAATGGAACTCAACCAGGAAATCAACAACAGATTGAGCTTTGATTGCAGTTCGGAGGGGTGAAATCAATGTCATAATCACCCAACCCCACTGGCCACTTGGTCATTTTGCTTGATATGTCTTCCTTCTGAAGAACATTTTTCAAAGGAAAAGACGTCCGGACGATAATCGAATGAGATTGGAAATATGACCTTATTTTTCTTGCAGCAATCACCAAGGCTAGTGCCAGTTTTTCAAGCTTTAGGTACCTTTTTTCAGCATCCATCAGACTCTTGCTGATGTAATACACCGGACGTGGATAATTGTCCACCTCTCTTACTAGTACCGTACTTATAGCGCATTCAGACACAACTAAGTATATGTACAGTGTCTCTCCGTCAACAGGTTTGAAAAGGGTCTTGGGGGAAGATAAATGCTTTTTTATTTCATTAAACGCTTGGTCACACTACGGAGACCAGTTAAAGTCTTTAGCACCCTTTAAAGTCTGAAAAACCGGGGTACACCTATCCAAAGACCTTGAAATAAAATGATTTAATGTAGCTAACCTTCCTGTCAACCTTTGTAGTTCTTTAATGTTCCGAGGAGGATCCATTTTTAACAAGGCACCAAGCTGGTCCGGATCAGGATGTATCCCTTTCTCACTTATCGCATACCCAAAATGTTTCTGGATTGCACCCCAAAGACACATTTTTCTGGATTCAATTTTAAATTAACCTTTGGCAAGTTGGCAAAAGTCTCTTGAAGATCAACTAGGTGCAATTCTTTTTCTTAGCTTTTTACCATCATGTCATCAATATATACTTCCACACTTCTTCCAATTTGATCAACACATGCTTTATTCACCAACCTCTGATAAGTAGCCCCGACATTTTTTAACCCAAAAGGCATTACCTTGTAACAATAGAGGCCCATGTATGTAACAATAGTAGTGTGTTCCTGGTCCTTCAGATCCACCTGTATCTGGTTATAACCAGAGAAGGCATCTATGAAGGACAATAATTTGTTCCTAGATGTGGAGTCTACCAACTGATCTATCCAGGGGACTGGATAGAGGTCTTTTGGGTAAGCTCTGTTGAGGTAAGTAAAGTCGATACACATACGCCATTTCCCATTCTTTTTCTTTACCAACACTGGATTGGCTGTCCATAAAGGATATTGAGACTCCTTTATGTGCCCCATCTTGGTAAGTTGGACAACCTCTTGAACTATGACATTCGCTTTCTCCTTAGAGAAAGCCCTCCTTCTTTGCACAACATGTGCAACACTTCTTCAGATAGATAGTTGGTGTGATATAACATTCGCAAGTAATCCGGTAACATCAGCATTGCACCAAGCAAAAACATGTTGGTGGCTTGCCAAAAAAGACAACAACTTTATCTTCAACTCTGGTGCCATTTTTGGGGCCAATTTTAACACTCATTCCTTCAGCCAGAGAGTGGGTTTCAACTTCTTAAATTGATATAAAAAAACCAGGGGTTTTTTGGCGTCATCAATTTTACCCTCACCCTCAGAGGGCCCCAACAACTGCTAATCTTTATTTATCCGGACTGCCCCAGAGTTTTAGGTGCAAGTGCAGTGGCATAACATTCTCTTGCTATTTTTTGGCTACTCCGGACAACTCACACTTGCCCTTGAACTGCATACTTCAAACATTGGTGAACTGTTGAAGCCACAACATGCATCCTGGAGAGCCAAGACCTCCCAAAGATCGCATTGTAACATTTTGGACAATCTACCACAACGAAAAGTACCCTTGCCATCTTTTTTAAAGGGCCTTTGCCCAACAAAACCTCCTCCTCAAACTCTCTGATCACATCCGTAGAGCTTCTTGTGAAGCCCACAATGGATCTGTTCGAACGCTGAATTACTGCTGGATTCTCCATCTATTTATAGGAACTTAAAAAGAGAATGTTGGCTGAGCTACTAGTGTCAATCAACATTTGCCTGATGTCATTGCCCCCAATCGATGCTCCTATCACCACAGCATCCTCATGAGGACCAACTATGTCCCTTAGGTCATCTTCATAAAGAACAATGAAGGGAAGATGAATTTAGGACTGATAGGAGGACATGCCTCCCTCTAACTGAGTAGCTAGGGTGTGAACATGCCTCTTCCTTGAAGAAGGAGTCGGCACAGTCACTTTATCCCCCCAAATATAGTGAGTGACTCAAAAAAGCTTATGAGCCCAGACACTATCTTGGTATGTTCTGTTATAACCCCCACTTTATTTCGGGTTGGATCAGGATCCAAATACTCTGATTCTACATCAAATCTTTCAATGATTACCATGGCCCCGTCCGGAGCCGATGTCCCTGCATTGTTTGTTGGGCCAGTCCGGTGAGCATTGTCAGGCCTGTTCCCACTTCTTCTCTTGACATAAGCTCCCAACTTTCCTCTTTCAATCACATTCTGCACCTATTGTTTCAAAACGATGCAGTCCTTGGTGTTATGGCCAACATCATGATGATATTGGCAAAAGCAAGTATTACGACTTTCCATAAGAGATTGAAGCGCCGCCGACTTCCTGAAATGTACCTCATCTTTTGTTTTGTCATAGATGGTTGCCATATTTTCTTTTAATTCAGCAAACCACTACGGTTGGACCCAAGGTCCCCGTTTATTTCTAGACTGCCGGATCTGAGCTGGAGCTGGGTGAGATTGAGTCTGTTTAGCCCTATTGGGCCCCTGTCCGGCTTCTTTGACCTTGTATCCGGACTAGTTCTGATTTGGTGCAGCTAGGGCAGACCTCACTTGCCTTTGCACCCTATTGTTTTTCGTTTCATTTACATTGATTTGCTTCCCCACCTGGTTTAGTAAATTATCCCAAGTCATGGTCTTTTTTCTGGTTACCGAATCGGCCAGATTCTCAAGGTTTAATCCTTGCCTCAAAGAAGCTATTGCTATCTGCTCAAAGCAATCAGCTAACCCATTCTTTGTGTTCACGAACCGACTTATAGTCTTTTAGTGATTCGTTTGGCTCTTGGTCACAATGGATAATAATATCTTCATTGCCCTTCGCCTCCTTACTCCCAACAAACTAGGGGTGAGCAAAAACCGAAAAAACCGAACTGACCGGCCGAACCAAACCGAAATGGATCGGTTCGGTCGGTTTTTTAAAATTAAATTTTGAGTTCAGTTTTAATTTTTAAAACTGAATTAATTTTGGTCGGTTTTTGGTTTACCCGATTTAAAAACCGAAATAAACCGAATCGACCGATATATAACATAATATATAATTTTGCTATGATAGGTACTTCTGGCCGAGTGGTCATAGAGAAAGGCTATTAGTTCGAGCCCTAGGGGCTGCACTTGTATTTAACTTAATAAAACTTTTATTATTATATGTATATTATTATTGTAATATTTTGTAATATTTTGTCTTATTTAAATTAAGAGTTAATATTTTTTATATTAATTTAAAAAATAATTTAATCATTTTTTATTATAAAAAAACCAAACCGATCCGGACCGAACCGACCGAATCGCACCGACATTCAAACCAAAAAACCAAACCGAAAAAAAAACCCGATTTTTTTTTCATTAAATCGGTTTAATAATGTACAGACCGAATTATTTCAGTTTGGTTTAAAAATTTATAAAAAAAATCGACCAAACCGACCGAATCTCACCCTTACAACAAACTGCCTCCGGAAGGCCACCCAAAACGTGTCAAAGTTTCTAATACAAACCTGTGGTAGGCTATTGTACCATTTCAAAGCACTCCCCGTAAAAGATTGAGAGAAGGCTCTACAAAGCAGTTTGTCATCATCATCAAAATTCATCATAAATTTTTTAAATTGCTCCAGATGGTTGTCCGGATCTTTGCTCCCATCATACTTCTCCATTCTTGTACAGTCAAACCTCTTAGGAAGGTTTCCGGACAGTATCTTGGATGACAATGGGGATTGCCTCCAATTCCGGCCACGACTAAAAACAATGTCTTCATTAGGTATTGCAAAAATACTTGGCTTATCATGGAAAACGAAGGGATCCATCAGCAGTTGATCCACATGCCTACGACTATGACTGTGACTGTGAAACGACCCTTTTCCCATATGCCTCTTTAACCTCCCATGCCTATCCCTCTTTTTTGAATATTTTATAACCAACTTTTACTTATTGTTGGATCTGCCCTCGTCACTGTTGGATGACAAGGACTCCTCAAGCCCATCCTCATTCGAGGAGCTACTAAAGGACTCAGACTCTGAGCTCTCCACCGGCTTGGACCGGTGAGATTTCTTGGAACTGACATGGGTCTTTTTTGTACTCAAGTGAGTCTTTGCTGACAGGTCATTCTCCCTTAGGTTGTCAGTATGGTGAATGGCTGACACTTTCGACTTCTCCTTTAAACCCATCTCTACCTTTTTAGTGGCCCTCAACGCTTCTATTTTAGCTTTCAGCCTATCTCGTTCTTCGACCGTGTACTCCTCGTTTTCTCCTACCATTTCTATCAAAGATGGTGGCACCGCTTGCTCGTCCGGATTCACCGAACTAGTTTTTCTTGCTGGTTTTGAATGCTAGATTCAGGCACCTTCTTCTCCCACTGTGGTCACCAATTTGGTGTGGTTTATTTTGAACTGAGGGTAATTTTGTCCAGTGTTTTAGAGAGTTTCAAATGTATTAAATGTTTGGGTGTTTTGTAGTGAGAGATTTAAGCTGTTTGTTTGTATTAAATGTTCATTACCCTCATTAATGAAAGTGGTTGGGTATTTATACCCTTAATTATGGACCCATGGTTTTTCGGGTCAAGTTTTGAAACCGGGTCGAGTTTAAAGACTTATTAGTTCTTAAGTAGATGAACACCTAGCTTAGTCAAAAGGTGTTTAGTGTTTTAATACTTTTATCCTGTCCGGATAGTTCAGTGGGTACCTATTGTCCAAATTACCCCTATCCGGTTTTCTCACTGAGTGGTGGTGAATAAATTCGGACTCATCAAATTCTAGCGAATATATTAATTATCTTGCTCTGTTATTAGTCTAAGAACGCAGTTTTAGATATTTTCTAGAGTGTTTTGAGAACACTGAGAAGCTAGAACGGTTTTAAAATGGCCAACAACTGAATTACCTAGAGATGATTGATCATCAATCCAAGAATATCCATTGTAGATTTTATGGATTTTATACTTGGCTATTCTCTTATTTACATAATTATGAAACCAAGAGGTATTACGGTCCCCATTCTTGAACTAGGAAGGGGTACTTTTTTTATTCCCAGAAAGCTTCCTCCTTGGCCAAAAGGTTTAGATGGATTGCTTTGTCTTTGGAAAATATAATTTTATCTTTCATGTTTTTTGAGTTTTCATAACAAGTTTCTAGATATTTGACCTCTACTTCAGTATGGGCTATACCATCAAATATGTTTCCAAAGACTTCCCAATTCGACTATTTTAATTTTTGTTTAAATCTTTTAAATCTTGCCCATAATACCTAGATTGATGATAAATGATATTTTATGTCCAATTTTATTATAAAGTTTTCATAAACTTTGGATGGATACTCCATATGTTAAAAAAAATTTAAAAAGGTAAATTTAGGTTTGTTTGAGTTAGAAGTTATGAATATACAAAATGGTGAATGATTTGAGCCAGTTCTGAGCAGATGCTTTACCATTGTGATATCAAAATAATCACGCCAAACATCATTTTATAATGCCTTATCTAATCTTTTCCAAGTTATATTATTTGACCATGTAAAACTTGAACCCGAGAAACCAACATCTTCAAGCTGGAATTCAAAGATTTTTCAACTGAAATCATCAATATTTCTGATGCATAATGAAGAACAACACAATTGTTCATCAGTTTCTGTTATAACATTAAAATATCCAATTATTAACCATAATTGATTAGTAATAGAGATTTATTTTAAGTTTTCCTATAAATCTAGTCTTAAATTTTTTGTATATTTTGCATATATAATTGCAACGATGAGTTCCTTGTTAAAAATATGATGGCTAACAGATAAGTGTAAGAGTTGATCATGATCCATTAGAGTTATAATCTGGAAGTACTCCTTCTAGATTACGTAAATTTTGTTGCTACTATTATAACAACAAGAGTGGAAGCCTAAATATTTGTAATATGTTCTATTATATCAGAATTGATCACAGGCTCTTAACAAACAATACAATCATTTATTTTAAATTTGGTGATAGATTTTTTTTTTGCGGATTCTTCCTTTGTTACCTATCACCTTAGCATTCCAATTGAGGAACTTTATTATCATTTGGAGTTTGAGCTATAGTATCTAGATAATCCTTTTAAATGGATCAATTTTGTATTAAAAGAACCTTTATATGTTTTGAGTTTAGACTCTCTAATCTTTTTACTTATGGTATCTCTATTGACTATCATCTCTGTTTTCGATTTAAACTTTAGGGATAATTGGAGGAATAATGTATTTTTTTCGAATAAAGGATTCAGAAGTGGAATCCAGATTTTCAAATTCATATAATGAATTGAACATATTCCCTATTTCTAACGTAAGAAGGACTTCAATTATTTCATTGTTATTAATGTCAAGAGAATCTATTTTTGGTTATAAATTCTTTAGTTTGTTGTTTTATATATTTTGTTTTGCGTTATACTTCCTTTTCTTTATTTATTGTAGTCTATTTTTTTTAGAGTTATGTTTTGTACTATTATATTTTAATGTTTGGTTTGATTTAACATGACTTATTTCCACTGATTTTTTAATGTTAAAATTATTATCTTGATTGACATATTCTTTTTCAGTTGAGTTATTTGGAGAATTGTAAAATATAATATATTTAATTTTAGTAGGTTTCACGTTCTCTTTTGAGAAGATTAGTTCAAAGTTGAACTTTCTAACTATTTAATTGATTGTGAATAAGGTTTAGACAATAAGTATTCTTTGTTGTTTGCATCAATTTTACGGTTCTTAGTTTGATGGTATAGAACTTTTCAATCTACGAAATAGAATGGTTTCTCACCAGAATTGATTGTCTGCCAGAATCCTTCTCATTCTCCGAAACCTATCCAGATTTTCGAGGGAGTGGTTGAGAGACATCTAGTTCCAACCACGCCATACACTAATTAAATATAACTATATTTTTTAAGGTACCCAGATGAAAAGAGGTCTGCCTATGGTTTTAACTTTATGTACAATCGTGTCTTGATCGTAAGCGTATTGAGGTAAATTGAGGAACAAAACAAGACACGGGTTATAAAAGATCCAATTTTCAGATTGAATTCAGGGTACCATTTAAGAAATCTTAAGGAATGTTGTCCAAGAGTCAAACATTTATTTTCTAGATTTTTTTACATGCTCTAAGTGACCAAGTTTGATTAACGTGTGTTTGTAATCCTATTGGGAAATACAAAATTGACCATTTTTTTTAAATATTTCTAAAAAAAGATTGAATTTGGTCTAACCTAGGTCTACCAAAGGAAAATTTAACAATCAATGTAAATTTAGAGATTAAGAGTATATTAGAATTATCTTGCTTAATAAAAATGATGGCTTTGTAGTTTTTTTTTCTGGATGTGAACATTGGCGTGGATGAAATCCTTATTCTTGATTCTAGTTGCATATGGCTACGCTATTTGTTTATTTGTTGTACTCATATTCTAATTATTGTCTTGCTTCTGAGTTAGAAAGCCTTTATCAAATGTTAGGATGTTGAAGATCTCTTGAATCTGGTTGGTTCTATTTCTCGCTATTTTTAGATTTTTATGAACCAAATCATGAAATAGTTCTTCATAGTTTCTATCTCATGGTAGCCTTTCTTGTTTATTCGATTGACTTCTGATTGCTGGATCTTTGTGTAATATTTGCAGACCTTAAAGTTCATTCGAGGGTTGATTTTACGACCCGACCTCGAACAGATGTTGAGAATGTGCAAGCACAATAGTTTATGTGTCTTTCATTGACGAGGACTTTCTTGATTCAAATTTTTTTTCAAGAGGATTTGAGCTACAACGAGGATATAGCAAGACTATCGTGCTTAAAGCCAAATTGGAGATTTTGACTTGTCATCTCAACTCCTCTTGTGTTAACTTGATCATAGAAAACTAATTTGTATTAAAAAATCAGAATGAAAATATATTTCTCAGATTTGTAATACAAATAGAAATATGAAGATCAAACATGCAATTTTTTGAAAATTGAAAATAACCTATTGTCACCAAATAAACTAAGAAAAGAAATAATTTTGTCTCATAATTATATATGCATTTAAAAATAAATCATATATTTTTAAATATGCTTTTAAATATATATATATATATATATTAATTTAATAAAATGAAATAAAATATTTTTTAAGCTAATCAAACATTTTATTTAGAAAATAGGCTTTAATACAAGTGTTTTGGTGATATTAGAGTTAAAAACTCAAGAGCGCCAAAACTAAGGCACTAAAACAATGAAGATGAAAATTGAAATTGACTATAGATGCCTGAGTTGATTGATTCGAGATGAACTTAGAGTCGAAAGGGAGAGAGGAGAAGGGATCATATTTGAAGTAGTGAAGAGCTATTCCAATTAATAAACAAGGAAGACTTCTTGAAAGGACCAACTCAATAATAAAAATAGAACACAGAGAGACATGAAATGCTCGACAAAATGCAAACATGAGCTATCAAACTTTTATTAAGGGTATGATGAAAGAAAGATCCAACAGAAGGCCTCGGGTAAGATTCAGTTAGCTGTAAATCTTAGATTTCCAAAGCGAACTATGATGCACACAACTTTCAATTATATAATCGCTCTGATTTAAGACACCAAGCTTGATTTATATTAAGATAGGTTCCTTTGTAGAAAACCAGAATCCAGTAGAGTAATGCCACATTGAAGGGCCAATAGAATGCTTGATTAAGGATCCTGAGTCTATAACCTAAAATAAAAACATTATCTATGAATTTGCTTGCCATATTTATGTTTCTGCATTGATAATAGCTTAGAGATGATTAGTAGTAAATTAACTGAGGAAATTGAAGTTGATATTAACGAGTTCAGATATTTTAGACACTATAACTTGCATTTATCCGGACGGTTGTTCGGACATGACTACTATTATAAAAAACCAAACAGGTTAAATGTAATAGAGTGTGACTACGATATGTGCTGGTGACCTCACATCTTGAGCTAATGGATCCTTAAACTTGACTCGACTCCGTGATCTGACCCGACAGTCCCATGGGTAATTAATTAAGTATAAATACCCCAACCACTTTCATTAATGAGGGTAATCAAAATTTACTACTAGCACCCAACTTAATTATCTCACTACTCTCTAGCTTAAACATTAAATTCCCAAAATACTTTACAAAATTACCCTTAAACAGAAAGAAACCTCACCAAAATGGTGACCCCAGTGGGAGCATGATGGTGACTGAATTTCACAATTCAAAACCAGCAAACAAAGTAGTTTGGATGGATTCGAATGAGTAGAATATTCCACCTCCTGAGGTGGAAGTTGCAAAGAAGAACAATGAGTATACTATCGAGAAGCGCAACCAATTGAGAGCTGAAATAGAAGGGCTTAAAGCAATAAAAGAAGCAGAGAAAAGGGTTAAAGAAAAATCCGGTGCGTCAGCACTTCACCGCACTAACAATCCTAAAGACAATGAGTAGTCCTTAAAGACCCATCTCAGTTCCAAGAAGACACACTGATCTAAACCTATCAAAAGTTCTGCATCTGAGTCCTCTAGCAGCTCATCTAATGAGGAAGAGCTTGAAGAATCTTTGTCTTCAAGCAGTGATGAAGGAAGGTCAAAAAAGATAATGAGATTGATTAAAAAACATTTAAGAAAAAGGGATAGGCATGACAGGCTTAAGAAGCACCATGGCAAGGTAAGGGGTCAACCAACCAGCATATTGACTAGTTCTGTTCGAACCAGGTATTTTTGCTACACCTAATGAATATACTGTTTTAGCCGTAACAAGAATTGGAGGCAATCACCTTTGTCTATGAAAATACTCTTCAAACATCTTCTTAAGAGGTTTGACAGCTCCAAGATGGAGAAATATGATGGGAGCCGAGATCCGGACAACCATCTGGAACAGTTTAAGAACTTCATGATGAATTTTGACGACGATGACAAACTATTGTGTAGGTCCTTCTCTCAAACTTTCACAGGAAGTGCCCTTAAATGGTACAACAGTCTCCCTCAGGGGTGCATAAGAAATTTTGATACATTTTGGGTTTCCTTCCGGAGGAAATTTGTTGGAAGCAAGGAACTTAAGTGTAATGGGAACACTATTATATATTGTGCTCAGGAGCCGAACGAGTCTCTAAAGAAGTACATCAACCATTTTGTGAATTCAAAAAATGGGCTAGCAGATTGCTTTGAACAAGTTGCAATTGCTTCCCTCAGATAAGGTTTGAATCCAGATAATTTAGTTGACTCAGTGACTCAGAAGAAGGCTATGACCTGGGTTGGTTTGTTGAATCAAGTGGGAAAACAAATCAACGTTGAAGAGACTAAGAAAACCAGAGTACACCACCACGTTTAATCTACTACTACAACAACAACACCTACAACTACTAATCAGTCTGGTTACAGGGAAAAAGAGACTGGACATGGATCTAATAGGTCAAGGCAAAATCAGTCTAGCCAGACTCATAAAATCAGTCTATACTTTCAATGTAACGATCATAAAATAAGATATTTTTCGTGATCGAAGATGATGTATAACTCTTAGTTGAGAGAAAAATATGACCCGACCAAAGCAGGTACAATACCAATGACTTGGAGAAGAGAAGAGCAGTGGTCACCTAGAAGATTTTATGATATAGCAAGAGGTCATCGAGGCGATAGGGCAACACTTAGAATTAAAGATTGTCGCCGCTCTGGCGGTTTGTGGAGGCAACGGTTCTGGATGAATTGATATACCAGATGCACCAAATAATGAACCAGTGATATGAGCCGGAGCAAAACTGCCAAGCTTGCCGGCATTGAATCCGGGTGCAGGCGAGGTGCTAGGATTTGAGATAATACCTCGGCGGGATGCGGATGATAACTCTGCGGGATACAGATGGCCTCTCAGTTATGTCGTGAAGTTTATAAAAGCAGCGGCTATGGTGCAGAGAATTATGGCTCTGGTGTGCTTGTCCGGGTGAAGGTTGATAGCTGGAGAACGGATGAGTCGTATACGAATGTTAATGGTGGTCCTTTTGACCGAGGCGAATTGTAAGAAATAACGATAGTGATTTTATCCGTTCTCACAATCCGAACATGCGAGGAAACCAGGAGGAGATTCAAGGAGAACATGTAAGAAGATAGGTTGTAGAAGATCTTAAACGCAAGATCTTATGGATGGAGTCGTTGTCGATGAACTTAACCAAACTAATGGATGCACCATAGCTTTTAATGGCAAAAACAAGACTCAAAACCATTTTTATGAACTAGTGAGTCCATCTATAACCTGTAGAAGTTTGCATGCAATCACAGGACCTGTATATATGCATGTATGACTGTGGAGCTGGAGATGGCCCCAGAATAATAGAGAAATATGTACTAGCCATAATGAGTCATTGGCTTCAATTTCTGATAAATCCTATGAAGATAGGATTTTTTCATGTAGTACATCAACCAGACAACAAAAGTGACTTGTTGCAGCATATTGCCTTTTTGAACTTCTCAAGAGCTATTTGATATTCCTCAAAACATCTTTTAAAACTGGAAAAATCGAAAGAGTATGAATAGAGATTGAGGATATTTGGTTTTATACAATTGCAGTAAAATCACATGACATAACAAAGACATAACTCCATTCTTTTAGCATTGAGATTGATACATCTATTGTTCTTCATTTACCAGTTCATGAAACATCTACATCAGTTGATACTACTTCTTCTCCATCAATGCATGATTCTATTGTTTCCCTGGTAAAATTATAAAGTATCCACCCTCAGGAGATCTACTAATACAAGTATGTCTACCAAACTTCAAGATTTTATTTATTATACTTACTCAGCTTCATTTATTTCTATCATAGCAAACATATATGATCTATATGAAACCGTAATCGTATAACAAAGTTAATTCTGATACTCATTGGAAAACTTTTATGGCTGAAGCGAATAAAATAATATAGTTGGCTAAGCATTGTTTGACAACTTCTATTATTTTGCATCTAACATGCAGTTGGTTATATCTTGTCCCGCACCTTCTATTGGTTTTGTATATCCAAACGTAAAAAAGTCTGAACAAAGTTAACTGAAATAAAACAATTAATGAAATAACAAAACATCAAAGTTACCAAAAGTTTAACAACTAAAAGTATCAAAACTATATTTATCTTAAAAGACTTCTAGAAATGATCGTCTATAATGACCGAATTTTGAACAACGATTACACATTGTCTTTAGGTACTTCATTCTCCTCTATATTGAATATGTTTCTTCTTAGGTCTTCTAATTATCCTTTATAAAATTGAAGGAAGTATATCTTTAGAGGTGGTTGAAGTAGACGTTTGGCCAAAAGTAGTAAATGCGGGTAGGCCATATGAGTACGTTACCTTATAAGAGGTTACAAAATAACATGGCTCAGCATATTTCATAGGATTTTCATCAATATAAAATATGTTAGCCAAATCATGAGAGCATGGAAAACACTCTTGTTACCATACACCACAAGAATATTTAGATACACTAAGATCAACAACCATAATAATATCACAAAAAGCTTCGTGTAAAACAGGAGTAGACTAATAAACTATCCATGAATGACCTTTTTCCACATTTTTTTAAACATCTTATCAAATTCAGGAAATATACGTTCACACTAGCATCACATCTTGAAATTGGACTCATAAGTAATACTCTAATCATATCAACTAACTTCAATATAGGTAAACTACAATACTATTTGAATTGATGATAAAAAGACTCCGCTGGAGTAGAAGCTATATAACAACACTGTTTGCCTTTTAAAAAAAACACAAACATATTTGTCTAAAATTAAATCCTCACAAAAAATCATATCTTTATGACTTCATTATTTAAGAAATTCGTCCATATATTGGATGTACATGTTTTATAATTGTGTCATAAGCACATATTTTATACACGTCAATCATCTTTATCCTTAAATAGTGTAGATGTATCACTCAAATAATACTTCAAATAATTTATAAGATGATAGTACAATATCCATAATAGAAATTTGGAAACAAATTAGATTCAACACTAACAATAGCTATACGACAATCACTAATAAATATGATTCGAAAATTTACCAAATTGGACTTTAGCATCTCCAGAAATCATAACCAATTTTCACACTCTTCAGCCCCGATAATATCAAATGCAACAGGAATAATATAGGCAAAAAGTTATTAAAAATATAATATAAGTCACATTGTTATTATTGCATCTCGCATCTATCATATATGGTGTTTCATATCACCTTGGTTTTGTCTACCATATTGATTGTATCTGGTTTTGTATCTATTGTATTGGTATTCTGCATATATCGTATTGGTTATACATGGTTTTTCTTCTATCATATTGATTATATCAAGTTTTGCATTTATAATACTGGTGTCGTGCATTTATCGTATTGGTTACACCTGCTTTTGCATCCATTGTATTCATTATTACTAGACTCGCATCTATTAGATTGATTATATTAGTCTCGCATCCATAATATCTTTTGTCTTTTATTTTTAGATCTAACATAATATAATAACATATTTTGAAATTAAAAACAGTAGAGAACAAAACTCACTATTGTTCCCATATTTAGCTATGACATATACCAATAACCTTTTAGATTTCCATATAAAAAAATTTCATTAATAAATCAAACTGCATGACAAGAATGGAAATCATAGAGATAAGAATCAAAAGCTATAAAACAACGTTCGAAGACATTGGTTTCCAAACTATACTCAAGTAAGTAGTCACTATTGTCATCAAGAATCTTTAATGTTTTGAAGTAATTCTTAAGTAGTTTATACAAAGTAAAACTATCTATATACATAATCCTTTTAGCTTTATCTAAAACAATCCATAAAAGACGATACAAGATATTTAAACCGTAGTCCTTTTTTACAAATTATTGTACATGTGTGTCAGTAACATCAAAATTGCTCCTAACACAATCACGTATCATAGCAACCAAATCCAATGATTAATGCTTTTGATTTTCTTTGCAAAAACTAGTCACGCAAGTGTGAAGTTGGACATACTACATACTAACCATAAAGTAGTAGTTTTCACATAAAGTCGCTAAAGACAACCCTTTGAATCTTTTTTCTTGTAATAAATAGTAACTCTTTCTTTGTTATTATACAAATATTTAAAATAAAATATTCTTTTAAGATAAAATCACTAATAGTTAATCTTAAATTATTGCCCCTTCTTCAAAACATTGTCCAATACCACTAATTTCATCAACCCAACCAACAGTAGCAAGTTGGACCAATACAATTCATATCATAACTACTTTCTCCACAAATAAAGCCTTAATTTATAGCCTCATATAAAATTTAAGAAACTTTTCTAATATTTTCATCAGCAACAACATAACTTTTTATATCAATACTAATAGTTGAAACCCCTCAGTATCAATAATTGATGGTAAAGCATCTAAATCAACATCACAACTTAATATAAGTTTTTCGAGGTCACAATAATAATATCTTAATCTGAATTTACCCCGGACCAACACACCTTATTTATCTTCAAAGTATTCAAACATAACAAGATCATAGATTGCAAAGTCATCATTTAGGTTAAAAATACCTAGTCGGCCACAAAACATCGTGTGCTTATATTTGAAAATTCAAAAAGTAAAAATAAATATGTGTCTTGCATCTATCATTAGAAAATAAAAATATTATTGCATCTATTATAAAAAAATAAAAAAATCTAGTATGTGATTATTAACAAAATCTCGTATCCATCATAAAAAAATCTTAAATGAGGGAATAGTCCCTCGAATATCCCGTTTTCTTTCATATATTCCCTTGACTTCAAAATCACCGGTGAGGGTCCTTGGATATGGTAAAATTTATAAATTTAGTCCATCGACTTAGCAAAATCAATAAATTTAGTCCCTTGTGAGTGTCTTTTTTATTGGATTCAGGGACTCAAAATATAAATTTTGCAAAGTCGACAAACTAAACTCATAAATTTTTAAAATCATGGACTAAATTTATAGATTTTTCCAAGTTTAGGAATTCTCACCGATGATTTTGAAGTCGAGAGACTAAATGAAAGAAGACAAGATAGTCGAGGGACTATTTCCTGATTTGATATTATAAAAACTAAATTCTCGTGTGCAAAAATTAACAACATCTCGCACTTATGAGTGAAAAACAAAAAAGTCTCTAATATGAGAATTAATAGAGTCTCACATATATATCATTAAAAAATAAAACAATTCTCACATTTAAAGTTATTAATGTCTCTCGTCTAGCAAATGTGAAATGAGAGATGCGAGATGCTTAAAAAACACGTTAGTATCTTCATCTTCTTTGCAAAGCTTTTGTAAAACGTGCAAAAATAATTTCATCTACATTTTACAAAAAAGTGCAAAAATCAAATAACAAAACATATATAAAAACATAAAACCAAAATCAATTGAATGTTTCATCTACATTTAACATAATTAAAAATTTACAAATATGAGACCTGCAATTTGACTTTAAAGATGAAATATATTCTAAATTAACGATGAAATCAATTGAAATTTGATAAATGAATCAAAATATATATAAAAAAACAAAAAAAAAACAAAAAAAACTGAAA
Organism: Limnanthes douglasii subsp. nivea; assembly: GCA_036936605.1. Classification (NCBI taxonomy): domain Eukaryota; kingdom Viridiplantae; phylum Streptophyta; class Magnoliopsida; order Brassicales; family Limnanthaceae; genus Limnanthes; species Limnanthes douglasii. The sequence goes on from JAUPFV010000003.1 coordinate 187,162,380, forward strand.
TTCAAACGAAAGTTGAATCGTCGTAGTACCTGCATTCGATTGGAGATCCCAAAAATATTATAGATAAAGAGAGAGAAAAAAATCTCAATATTATTAGATTAAAGAGGAAAAAAATGTTTTGAAAAATATAATTTTTTATATAATTCATTAAGGGTATATGGGGTATTATAAAAATATGATCGTGTATTATATGTTAAATAGAAAAACTGAATGAGTTATTCACAAAAATATATAAAATGAAAGAATTATGTGGATAATAGTTGAATTTTTTTTGTATTTGTTGATACTTTACTCTTATTAGAAACTATAACCCAAATAAAAAAAATGAAAGAGTTAATTGACTAATAGTCTTCTACCGCCAAGCAAACTTGAGTAGATTAAATATGAAATTTACTTGAAGATTGTTAAAGAATATTATAACATAAGAAATTCCAATACAATTATCTTCTTCGGAAAGCAGATATTTGTTTTCCAAAAATGAACGACTACATTTTTAAAAACTGACTAATACAGATATATATTTTGATTATTTAAAAAAATATGTCATTTTAAGAAAAAACTTATATATATAATTTATTTATTTTAAGTGTTTATTAAATATTTACAAATCGTATTAAATAACTATTAACAATATAGTTTCGAACCATCTTCAATTTATTTATATATATATATAAAAAGGATGAATATTCGAGAGTGAAATTGCTATTAGATCACAATTTAGATTCCGATGCGTTTTATCGTAGAATAATTTAATAAATATTTATAATAATTATATATATATAAACCATATATAGTCCAAAAAACGTGAACTATTACATTGTTATTATAATTAACACTTGGTCATTTCATTAACGTTGATATATTTATCCTTATTATTTTTAAAAATATTAATAATAATAAAATTCATAACATTGAAAACATTATTTGCTTCAAAAATAAATCTCTCGTATTAACTTACTTTGGTCTCAAAATTCATAACTATAATAAATCTAAGTTATATGCTGACTTGGTTAACAAAATCAAAGATAAAATCTTAGAATGGATCTTTGGGACATGGTTGAGTATTTATCGTAAGCTGATAGGTAATGATGGAACTCGCTCAGGTATACAGGCCAATGGATCAATATTAAATTTTTTAACCACCAAAAGATAGACAATCTCTGTTTCATGAGTATGTTCTATAAACTCCTTTCGAGCTAGAAAGTTCTTACCCAACTCATTTGATACTGCAAGGGCATGTTTTGGGGATACCTCTCTAGTTGGTAATAATATAAACCTAACATATTCCATACAAAACTGTAGCGGTTCCTCCTACCGTCATATGTGAGACTTCTATCATATTGTCAGGGTCGGCCTAGCAACAAGTGACACGCATCTATCCCAATGACATCGCACCATGCTTTATCCCTATAGTTACCAACGGATAAAGATACTAGACATCTTCAAGAGATATTTACCTCACTATCTTTCTTTAACCAGGCAAGCTTGTATGGGTTTGGGTGGTCTTCTTTTTTCAGAGCCAACTTCTGCAAAACTTCTTCAGATATAACTTTTCGCAGCTCCCCGAATCAATAACGAATTTGTATACCTTTCCCTCGATAGTACAAGTCGACTCAAAATATTGTTTTGTAGCCAATCTGATGTCGCGGCGGAAATAGAAGAAGAAGCAACGATAGATGAAACCCTAATTCAAGGGTAACATGATGAAACCCTCATCTAAGGGTAACAAAGATTGAAATTTTCAGAGATAAAAAATATATTATTCCAAAAACTTAAAATAACTTAAGGTATATGAGGTTTTATATAATAGCTTCTCAAAACCCTAAATTATAATACAAGGAAATAAAATAAAATAGAATAAAATCAAATCAAATCTTAATATAATTAGATTTGATTTAAATACATAAGATATTTGAATAAAATAAAATAAAATTAAAAAGGCTTTTGTTTGGACTTTCTGGGCTACATCATCCTCTCATGGTTGACAAGAATTCGTCCTCGAATTCACAGCACCATCACCATCACCATCAAGAAGCTAAATTATTTATTTTATTTTATTCAATCGTTACATTGGGAATTATAATTGTTGACCTTATCGGAATAAGATAATTCTTCTTGATTGTTTCTTATTCGAAGTCACATTGAAGTCATCCAGTTGAAGGAAAAAATAGTTTTGAAAACATTTTCAGAGCTTGAAGACAACATCCCCATGTCCAGTTGATGAAAAAAAATGGTTTTGAAAACCTCTTCATAGCCTGAGACAGCATCTCGATAAGAAATTTTTACCTTGATTCGACAATTGGTAGCCAATTTAAACTCCTTCAGTAACCGATCAATATGATCATCATTGAAACACCTAGTGTGTCTCCCGCATACCAAACGATCTTTGAGATCTTCATAGACGTGTGTTGTTATCTCCTTTAGACCTTGAATCAGATAAAATCAAGATTCAGAAACATACTTGACCCGTAGCAGGAACCGAGGCTCTGATACCAAACTGATGCCGCGACGGAAATAGAAGAAGAAGCAACGATAGATGAAACCCTAATTCAAGGGTAACATGATGAAACCCTAATCTAATGGTAACAAAGATTGAAATTTTCAGAGATAAAAAATATATTATTTCAAAAACTTAAAATAACTTAAGGTATATGAGGCTTTATATAATAACTTCTCAAAACCCTAAATTATAATACAAGGAAATAAAATAAATATTTAAAAATAAAATAGAATAAAATAAAATCAAATCTTAATATAATTAGATTTGATTTAAATACATAAGATATTTTAATAAAATAAAATAAAATTAAAAATGCTTTTGTTTGGACTTTCTGGGCTACATCACAATCATCCCCATAACTTCTGGCTTTCAGCGTCATACATATACGCCTTAAAACCAATGCCTGACCAATATCTCCTCATGTAACCTAGTCCTCTTAAACCTCTTCAACAGCATCCTCTAGTTCCTCATCAAACCGTGGCTCACCCTCTAGGTAAAAATAAGAAGTGTCAGCGAACAGACCCCTCGATTGTTGCAAATGTTTTCGTAATTTTGGACAATGTAAAGCAACGTACCCTAGTTCATGACAATGGTAGCACCAGACTTGTGAGGAAGTAACTGTGCGACTAGGGACCTGCGAATTAGCACCTGTACGCATAGGAGCATCAGTTGGTACTCCTGGGATAGGGCTTGGAACCGTCCTTTTTGGGAATGCCAATAGAGTTGTTCTGGAAGTATCTCCTCCATAAGGCCTTTGTGAAAGGGCTTTCTCCAGATGCAGTGCGCACTGATGTGCTTCAGACACATTCACAGGGTCGAACATGTTCAGTTGGTCTTGAAACTGCTGACCCATCCTCCCCATATAGATAGATACTAGCTGATATGTTGAATCAGCAATATCAACTTGGTTTTGTAGCTTGAAAAAATTGTTAGTGTATTCGTTAACAGTCCTTGACCATTGTTTAAGGTTTTGGAACTGCTGATACATGATATTGCGCATAGTTGTAAGGCAAAAACGCAACTCTCAAGTGCTTCACAAACTTAGCCCAAGTTGTTATTTTTGGCTTACCTTGCCTTGATCTGGTCTGCTTGAGCTGTTACCACCAAGATGCAGCTTGGCCTCCAAATTTAGTCACAACCAACTATACTCGTTTTGCATCCGGAACCTCTTTGAAATCAAGGACTTCTTCAAATGAGGCGATCCAATCTAAAAACTCCTCCGATTCGAGACCCCCTTGGAACTCTGGGATCTCGAGTCTAAATTCAGATTCCCACAGGTTGTTGGCGTTCAAATCAGAATCTCTCGCTGGTGGCTGCTCAAAGACTTGTTCATGACAGTTTTGTGGGTAATATTGACCCCTACCTTGTTCCCACCAAGGAGCAAACAGATTCTTCTCACAGTCGGTCTCTCTCTTAGATGTCGACGGCTGGTTGCTCAAACCTGGAGCTCGAAATCCGTTGGTTTGGTTGTTCAACAGCCCGTGTAGGGCTTCATGTACGTCTCTCATCTGATTTACTAACGAGTGCATCAGTTCACTAACCTGGGATCAGAATCGACTGAATTCATCACGGTCGACCGATTCGGTGATCAGAAGAGTGGATTTCCCCTGCAAGGATCGCTTTGGCGACATACTTTTGTTACCCACGCCGTAGGAACTCTGAGTCTGGTACCAATATGGTAGCGCCAAGCTACGAGATGAAACAGGCGGCGGAAAATACAGAGAAAGAAGGACGAAAAACAGAAAGATAGATATCTCTAACCTTAGGTTAGAATAAAAGAGACTTCGCTAAAAATAAAATTCTATTAAAAAAAGTTTGCGGTAAAACTAAGGTTTGAGAGGCTTTTATAAAAGTGCTCGAAACCATAGTCCAAAATTACAGCTTTTTCTTATGCAATAAAATAAATCCCAGTCCAATTTCAAAGCGATTGGAGCTGTAACAAAGTCCAACAAAAATAGGAAAAAGCAGAAATTTCAAATAAACAGGAAAACAAGGTTTAAACGATGAATTTTGGGCCTGAACTTCATTACTATAGTGATGCTTCCGAAAATCGTTGGACTTCTCGACGTGTTAGATTTGAGTGGTTGCAGGGCCTAATTCGGATACCTGGGCTCCATATAAAGCCCGTTTCCATTTGTCCAAAAGGGCCATATAGCCATGAGCTCGTGCAACTACATTAGTCCACAAACACGTGGACTATTCTATTGTTATTATAATTAACACCTGGTCATTTCATTAACATTGATGAATTGAACCTTATTGTTCCTAAAAATATTAATAATAATAGAATTCATAACATTGAAAACATTATTTGCTTCAAAAATAAATCTCTCCTATTAACTTACTTTGGTATCAAAATCCATAAAACAATAAATCTAAGTTATATTTTGACTTGGTTAACAAAATGAGAGATAAAATCTTGGAATGGATCTTTGGGACATGGTTGAGTATTTATCATAAGCCGATGGATAACGATGGATTGTCCCATATAAAGACATCTCTATTTTCCCACGGTAAGCGAGTTAGGTATATCTTCATGTCTTCACTTAAATGTTTCCTAATGCTTACTGCAAGCTCGATCTTTTCTTTACGCACTTTTCTTCCGACTTCTTTATTTTTTTTCTCGTGGCTCATCCACAATGAGGTTGGTTCTATTATTAGATAACTTATAAATTCTTGCCGCAAACGTGTGTAGTGGTAGTTCTTGGGCAAAGTTATACGGTTTATCCATCGATTCTTCGTAAATTACCCTAGGGTATCCCTTTATGACCAATACTTAGTTTTCCACGACGTAATTCATACATTGATGGTAATGTATGGATGTTTATGTAAATTCAAGCAACCATGGTTGGTCCAAGATGAGGTTGTACGAAAGTGGTTAATCAAGCACCATGAATTCCCCTATTTTTGTCCCTGCCCAACTCCTAATGCCTACTGAAAGCTCTAACACCATATTTCCACGAATATGATGGATTTATCATCTCATTCTTTAATGTTATTATGCGGGGAAAGGATGGCGACATCAAACAAAAATTGACCTTCAACGGAGATGAAGATTAAGTTTGTTCTTTCTCTTTAATCCACAGAGATCCTCCCCATTTTACACCCTTCTACTTCATCTGTTATTAACAATATGTCTCATCGAAGTTTGACAACCCCCTCTAAATCTTGATTCGTTAAATAAATGTTTTGTGTTTGAGGCCTTATTCTACAAGCCCGCAACACCTCTTTTATATGGGAAATATTCTGACTACTCAACATCTGGTAAAGTGGCACAACCCCTTAATAATATGTTGACCCTCACATTGGATCAATATCCTAGAGACTTTATAGATAGTTGGAATATATGCTTATGATAATACCCAGAAACAAAATCAAAATGGTGAGGAAAAAACTCACCTAACAAGATACACTGTAAATATAAGATGTAAGAGAGATCGAAGAGACAAACATTATATGAAATTAATAAACTTTCTGAATAATACTTATATTTTTCAAAATATTATTAAAATTACAATGACTCTTTCTTTTCACCATTATTTTTTTCACTAACTTTCACCCACCTTACAAATAATCAATTTACTCTTTATATAGTATTTTTGATTTGGGAGAGTCTTGGGTAGGTGCCTCTTTATTGGTGCAACATTTTTCTGGCCTTCCGGGTTCTTTATCATAAGGGGTACGTCATCGTGGTTGTTGTGTAGTACACCATTTTATCAGAAAGGTGTAACACACCATCGCACTTGTCAAGCGTGGAATTCGTAAAGTTAGTTACATTAATTGAGGATAGACTCATGAAGGGGATGACCAAATACTAGGTTATGATAGCTAGGTATGATAAGGGTTGTTAGTATGTGACCTTGGCTAATCAGGACTTGGATTTGTGGTCAAGTCCTTCCTAGTCGCGTACAGATGCAAGACAAAATGTTTTTGTGTCTGGTTGGGAAGTGGTGTGCGGTCAGGTATTATTCTGGTAGGTTGTGCAGTGTTTCACAACTAGGTATTGCGCTTGGTCATGCATCGGTGCACGACCATGCACGTTGGGACATGACCGTTTTAGATCCTTATTGGTTTTAATTGTGCCTCTTTTAGATGATATTTTATGAAATATCAATTGGTAAATAAGTTTGATGTTGCGTAATTATTGCTAGATTAATCCTTTTTTATTCCATCAATTGTTTCGAGATCTAAACTTTAGCATATAATTTGTGTAACATAGTAGAATTTATATTCGAAATATGACATAATTATTTGCGAAATGTTGTATAATTAAGTTAAAAAACATGTTCTATTTAAGTTAAGAAATATGATATAATTAAATTTTAAAATATGATATAATTACGTCGTGCAACATAATATACAATGCAATGTTGAATTGTGAAACATAACATGTTAATTCTTGGTGTTTTACAAAACACAAGTAGTATATGTTGAAAATTTTAAGAACGATAACTTTACGTTTGGTTGTTCAAATGAAGTTTTTTATTTATTTCGTTCAGGTTTTTTAAAATATAAGCGTTGGTAGACAATTTGTGAAACATTATATAATTTATTTTCGAAATGTTGTATTTTTACAAAACACGACATAATTGGGGAGTTTTATTATCATCTTCGTTAGACCGTTTACGACAAACATGAGAAAAATTGACCTTATTTGGATCAGCTTATCCGATTTAAGAGTCGGAAATGTTCGTATATGGTTTGAAAGCCCACATCATACAACATTAATCTTTTTTAAAACCTATTAATAAATAAACTCAAATTTTTTATTTAATTCTTTTTTAAAAATCAATATGTTATGTGTCAAAAAAATTAAATTTTTTAAACAAATTTTCTTTCTTTCTTTTTTCAAGAAGAAAACTATATCCAAATTTGGATAAAAGTTACAAGGCACGTGGCCAGTTACAAATGGATTTTGAAATCTTACAGCGGTAAATAAAAATGAAATTTAATTTACCGCCAAGAAAAAAAAACCATCCAAATATATGATACTACTCTAAAGCTTTGCAAGACTAATTAAAGTAGGAGTCGACATTAAAATTTAATTGGAAAGGTTATTTTCTTTAATGAAGGTAAGAACATCATATTTTCATCTTCAAAAGACCAATTATGAAATTCTGCATCTTTTCCTTCAAATGCTTCAATTTCATATTCCTAGAAGCTTTATGTTTCCAAGTTCAATGATTTGTTTAAAATATGCTACAAGAATTAAAAAAAACCCTTTGATGTATATCGATAGACGAATCCTTGAAAGAATCTGAAAGGTCTCAGGTAACTGGATTCAAGATTTTGATCTTTGCTTCTTTCCTTCTATTAAGATCCTTCTTAGTTCCATATGATACATATTCCTATATTTTTTTTGTTAAGGCCAACGAGTCGGGAATTTCTTCATCCAGAGATCTGAATGAAATCAAGTTCAAATCAGGTTTTCAGCTCGCAAAAGCTAAGACAAAGGACTTGTTGCGGTTGAAAACTCCATGTGTCATGCTGGTTCCGCAACTCTTCTTTCTTATAAAATAATTCTCCTCGTATTAATTATTTTTTTGTTTGATCAAAACTTGTAAGTAAAATAAAGACAGTAGTAAGGTAATACCTACTAAACAAGAGTTATGAATGTTTGAGTTAATTTATATTAGAATAATTTTTGGATTGAAAAACAGTCTTAGAACTAGTTTATTTTAGTTTATAAGTAGCCAACTTCTAGACTTTATGGAAGAAAAAGTTTGATATTAAGAGAGGTTGAAGTCTACATTCACTTTAGATTTTGGGGATAGTTTGGCAATCCCATTAGCAACACCGTTTTGTTTTATAAAAATATTTCTAATGACAATTTTTGAGGTAAAGAGTTTTATACAGAAAGAAAGCAGAGAAAGCAGAGAATATCCTTAACAATCATCTCTATTATAAATTTTGAATCAGTCTCAATGTGTACAATATTTATGCATTTTTCTGTGCATATGATTAGACCATCTAATAAATCCTTTGATTCAACAATTAAAGGATTTTTCTTCCCATATATTCTACCATAGGCAGCCACTAGGTCTTCCTTATAATATTTTATTAAACCACCCCTACTAGCTTCATCTAAAAGAAAACAAGCTCCATCTATATTGAGCTTATATATTCCTCTTAAAGAAAGTTTCCACTTAAGAAGAAGAAAAGACGTAGGCTTGTCAAAGTGATGAATACATCCAAGGTCCAATGCAATGTTGGAATCATGAGGCCAATGAATCCTTTTTATAATTTTAGCATGATCTAAACAAAACAACATGTATTTGATATGAGACAAGATTGAGTTTACAGTATGAGATATGTTATCATTTAGTTCTTATTCATTGTTTGCCAAAGAATCCAACAAATGATAAAGATAATGTTTTTTCATTTATGGACATATTTTATTGTTGACCAAAACCAATTTCTGATCATAGAAGGTAAGGACATATTTCTGTTAATAAGAATTCCAAATATGCATGTCAGGTATTTACATAATTCCCAGGTAATATCACATTGGATGAAGATGCGTGAAATTGACTCGGAATTTTGATAAAATTGGTATTTTTATGCCAAAGAGTAATTCTTTCTTTGAATATAGTCGATAGGGATCCACTGGTTTAGCACCCTCCCTAATAAGGAGTATTTCCTAGGAGTTGAGGCATTCTAGATTTTTTTGAAGAGCTTAGACTTGTTTCTTTTGTGTCTGATTGAGTTCCATGTTTCATTTGTATTGTAAACCCCTAATTCAGATAATGACCATTTAAGGGTATCCTTTATGTCTTCCTTGATAGATAATTTTAGTGTATTATTAATGTGTGAAACCAATACATTAGTTTTGAGAAGCTCTAAGTTCGAGTGATCTAAGTGCCAAAACTTCTTCACTTTTTCTAACAAGTACCAAGAGCTATATTCTTTGTTAGACATAGATATTAAGTCATTATAATGGTAAAATATCTCAAGCCAAAAGTCTATATCATCTTGGACAATGGACGAAAACATAGAATATTCAGCTAGATCCCTAATGTTATCGTCATTTTCCAAGTTTTAGAACCTTCGTTGTTATTTTAAGCAATGATATGATTGATGTTAGGACAATATCTATCATAAATATGGCCCAAAGAGTTTTTTGGTCACTGAAGTTGAACCATAGCTTACATGAGTGAGCTACCTGAAGGTAAGCCTGCACCAAATGAGAGTAGTTTCTCATCCCATTCGGAGATTGTGTTCTTGACTTTAGTGACCAATTCATCAAACAATCTCAAACTATTTTTAATGAATTGGGATTCCAGAGTACTTGAATGGTAATTTCCCATTCTTAAATCTAGTGCTTAATTCCATTGTTTTAATCCTTGTTGGAGATAACTTTTAACGAGTAATAAACTTGGTTTTGTCTTTGTTTATTGTATGTCCATAAAGATTTTGATATTTCTCCAGGAAGGGACTAAGCAGTTTGGGGTTTGAAAGGGAGCCATTTGTAAAGATTTATAGGTAACCAACATATGCCATACAAGGTATATTTAACCTACTCCTAGACTTGTATCTCAAACACTGATTTTTCTGAAATAAAACATTCAACCCTTGTTGTGCTGGTATAATTTAGCATTAAAGTCCTCAACCCTTGTTGTGTTGGTAAGGAAACAAGATTGGATGACCTCGTGGATCTCTTTATACAAAGGTAAAGTCATGATCCTTTTGTTTTATTCTCCATTTATTAATTAAAGAATATAACTATATATTCCATCAAGGTTAACATGATCAGTCTAACCAGTTAACAAATATTTGAAATGATTATATGCATCATTTACTAACTCTGTTTTGATGAGCTCACAGAATCTTTAGTGAGATTCATAAGCGAAGATATTCGTAGGAAAGGATCGGACAAGGGAATATTTGTATGATGTGACAGCAAATAGTGAATTAATCGAAAGAGAACGAGACAAAAGGAATAAATGTTACAATCATTGACTAATCATTGGCCTTTTTTCCCAAAAGGGAATGTCCTTTATATAGTATATGAAGTGGATGGTAAAATTACATAATTACCACCGTAAGAGTGGATTTCTTACCCTACTATTTGACTATTTACAAAAATGTTCTAGGGGTATATCATTTGAGCCCTCTATTTCTTATGTTTGCTTTACTTTGGTCTTTAATCATTAAATACATAGAACTTGGTCTTATTTGTGAGCTAAATTACATGTTAACCACCTATATTTTCCTTTCATTATCAGTAGCCCTCCAATCCATGTGCAGTTATCCGGATGTGGACTTCAGTTGCTATTTTATATTGTTCGGATCGAAACCTATGCTACCTTGTTCGGATATTTTTCTTCTTAACAAAAATCTGATACGGCCGGATCAGATTTTTCCATCATCATAGTCGGAGTTCCCGCTTCTTGGTAAAATTCTGATGGGGTCGGATCGAATGATTTTCTTTGCTGACCTCACCTCTAGTCATGTTGATGTCACCTAAGTAATCATTTATGTCAGGCGCGCATGCCTCATTTCGTTGTTATCGATTCAAATATTTTTTAGGCGGCGCAGCTACCATGGACACGTGTCACTCTTTCATCCGTTCCGCCAGCGCGTCTTTCAAAGTGATTCGAAACAGGCTGGCGTGGCACTATATTTTTACCCTTCACCTATTCATCTTCTAGTTCCCTTGACTATAAATAACTATCTTTTTTCCTGAGTAAAGGTTTCCTTTGTTCTTTGTTTATGTATTTTAAAAAATGTTTGTTCTAGGGAGAGAGATCATACCTAAACAAACTTCTTACCCCACATTTTCATGCCTAAAGAATTTATTGATCTTGAAGAGTACAAACTCTGAAGGTGGTTCAACATCTCTAATCGGATTGTTACTCGCAGACCTACTGGTGCAAGAGAACATCCTTCCCCTGCAGAGATTTGGGAATCTACCTTTCATGACAACTGGTCTCCCATCCGTGAACCTTTCAACCTTTCAAGTGGTGGGGTTGATCGTATCCTTGTCGTATCCTCCTCTGGTCAAGCACACCTTTCAAGTGGTGGGGTTGATCGTTCCGCTTCTTTAACTTCCCCAACGTTTCCTTCTCGACCTTCTCCCTTCATCGTAATGGATGATGAAAGGGGGAAACCATCGGTTAAAGAAAATAGAGATAGAGTTAAAAAGAAAAGGTCGCCTGATCCGGCAACCAAATCGGTCAGGATGAGGATTCCCTCTTGGGTCTCGACTCCTCCGGTAACCCCCTAAGGTTCCCCATAAACAACACCCGAGGCTAGCCCTAGGAAACCCTTGCCAAGGTGGATTCGGCCCGAACCATCTCTTACGCCTATTCTAGAAGTTCAAGAGAAACATTTGTCTGATGACCCAGATAATGATAAGGAGAGCCTTAACACTGTGGTGGTTGAGGCGGAACCTCTTCGAGTTGTTCTTACGGATGTTCTTTCCTGAAAAAATGATGCTTTGGCTCCTCCCTCGGATCCTACGACTAGTCCTCCCTCTCACCGAGGTGAGACTTATTTGGTGAAGATTAAGAAGAAGAAGAAACGTTCCAGAGGTGTGCCTTCGAATATAGAGGACATCTTGGGCGACAACCTTCGCGGTATTGAAGCTAAACACCTTTTGGCTCTGTATAAAGTGAAGTATAAATATTTTCATCCTACTAAAGAGGTCAAGTTAAGGGATCGTTGAGGTATTCCGAATAACATCACTATCTGATTTCCTACTGTTGGTGAGACACCTCTGTCGGTTTGGAAAAATGAGTTGGTGCTTTATACTGAGCCGATGAACTGGGCTCTCAGACTGCCCCTCGATCCTCTTCTGACTGACTACTTTTATCTGATCGGACTTTGTCCTTCTCAGGCCGGGGCCAACATGTGGTACACCCTCATGGCTTGTATTATGGATTCGAGGCTCTCTGAGAATACTTTCACTATGGAACAGCTCATTCTCGTCTCGGGTGTGGCCAAGAATTCCCACTACCCCTTCTATTCGCTTGATTTTACCAGGAAATTAAAGTGATAAAGGATTTTTAGAGGCCGACAAGAAGTGGAAGCAACAGTTCCTGTTTATTTCCGGGTTGTGGGAGACCGGATTTGAATACTCTGAAGACCTTCCCCATCGATTGACGTTAAAGTGGACCGGATAAGGTAAGTATTCTCACCTATGTTTTTTCCGAGTCGTCAGGTTCGGTAGATTCTAACTTTGTTTCTTTTTCAGCCATGAAAGGGATTGCTAAGTCCTTTAAGCGTCACGCTAAATTCGGCAAGGCTATCTTCGAGAAGCTAAACTCTTAGGCAGGTAACCACTGGGATCACAAGTTTCACCAAAGCTTTCTTCCTATGAACGTTTCCAAGTGAAATCGGTGGTGGTGCAATCTTAGTTTGAAGAAGACCGTCTTGGAACTCATGGTGTCTCCCCCTAGTGACGACGTTCTTCAACGTTTAGAACGCTTGGACAATGTAGTCTACCTTCCCACTCGGGCCCGGGCTCCGAGTCATCAAGATGCAGAAAAACCCGAGGAGGGAAAGGAAGAAGAGACCGAGAAAGACGTCGAATCTGAAGATGATTCTCCCGAAGAGAAAGAGGTCAATGCTTAAGAGGGTTCTCAACCTGAGGCTCATGGCGGTCCCCAAGAAAGAGTGCAATGAAGTCCTCCGACAGGGGATCAGGATGATCAACACAACGAAACTCAAGTGGGCTTGCCACAAGATGCAAGGTTATCGGAGCCTCAACAGAAAGCCCCCCCGGTCCTCAGGCAGTCTCCCTAACCTCTCATCTAGAAAAAAATCAAGTGAAGATGATCATACAGTTGAGATTAGGCCTCAAGGTCGGGCTGGTGCAACAAGGCCACAGAGGTTTACAGCTGAGGAGAAGAAGAAGAGGATCATTGAGAGTGGAGGGGAAAGAGACAATACTATGCGTCCAAGCCTGCTTCTGTAAAAAAAGTTCGTGGTTGTCGATTCAGACTCTGATGGAGAATTTGTATCCAAACAAAGGGGAAATCAAGAAGGTGATTCCGATGAGGAAATGTATACCTCCCCTGCCTCAGCTTATTTCGATGTGTATGACAATGACTATGTTTTGAATGAGTTGAACAAGCTACTACTCGATGCTTCCCTACTCGAACGTAAAGCAAATCGTAAGGACTGCTATAAAGGTGAAGTTATTGAGAAAAGGGATGAGGGGAAAGCCTTAAATTCTGAGGTCTCCGAGTTGAAGGTTAAAGTGAAGGACTTAATCGATGAGCTCACCGAACAGACCGAGATATCTTCCAAAGTAGAAGGCTTAGTCTTTGAGTCCGATAACTTAAAAAAGGAAGTAAAGGAATAAAAGGATGAGTTAGCCAAGACATCGAAGGTGACCGCCAAGGTACAGACTCTATCTTCCGAATCCGAGGAGCTAAAGAAGAAAGTTAAAGAGCTGACTGATGAACTTGCTAAAGAGAAGAAGACCTCAGAGGATCGCTTGGCCACCATCACTTCTCTTAGGACTGAACTATCCAAGGAGAAGATAAAATTCAACGATGAAAGGGAGAAGTTCATTGCCAAGGATGTCGAGCGTGACACAACGGTAGATGGTCTTATTCAGGGTTATTGCAAAATAAAGGTATACTTTGAGAATGCTGTTGTAGACATCGCAAAACTATCAGCATAAAATGAAAGCTTAAAGAAAAACTTCGAAGCTAGGGAAAAGGAATTTCTTGATGACTATGTTGCTAAGATCGTTACTCGTCTAAAAGAAAGGGATGCTAAGTTAAGGTCTACAATGGTGATGGAGATACATGAAAGGTTTCCTGGATCTACACCTTGGTAGTCTTTGGACTCGAGTTATTGAACAACATCGCCCTCCCGGAGTATCCGTGGAGGACCCAGAATCTAGCGAGGCTTCGGAGAGCTCATCGTTGGACTCAGATTCCCTTACCGACAGTAAAGAAAATTCTCCATCCGATTAGTATGCGCTGGGCATCTCATTTTTTTGTTAACTATTTGTTCCTTGAACCTGCTAAAAGAAGCTTTTTTGTGTAACCTTATCCTTATCATGGGAGCTTATAATGATATAATCGTAGTGTGATGCTTTATTAAATCATTTCTTCCTCATGTTTTCCTTTTTGTGATTCAATACTGAATTATTTATTCGAACGTCCTTCGGTTCATGTTTTGAGTTCAAAAGGATGGACTTGCGTGTCCAAATTTCTTTGGAATATGTTTTGAGTTCAAAATGATGAACTTTTTTGTCCAAACTTCTTTGGAATATGTTTTGAGTTAAAAAAGATGAAGTTTCTTGTCCAAACTTATTTGAAGTGTGTTTTGAGTTCAAAATGGTGAACTTTTGCTAGTTGTTTAAGAAGGCACTAAAATTCAATATATAAGCCGGTTATTAAGGCACCTCATTAAAACCTTCCTGCACCACCAGGGTAGGAAAAAGTGTGCGACCGGAACTTACATAAACTAACAAAGAAAATATTTACATATCAAACAATCAAACCAAATAAGCCTTTAGGTGCTCAATATTCCAGGGATGGGGAATATCTCTTCTTTCTTTTTCTTTCAGTCAGTATGTCCCTGGTTTTATCTTCTATGTGACTGTGTACAGACCTTCCCAGTTTGGTGCGAGTTTTCCGAGTCTCTTCTCTTTCATGTGCATGAAGATTTTTCTTAGAACTTTGTCCCCCACCCCGAATTCTCTTCTTCTGACCTTTGGTGAGTACCTGCTTCTCATTAAGGTTTGATAGTGCAAAGAATTCAATTGTGCCCTTCTTCTTTTTTCTTCTATCCGATCTAGTTCAGTGCGCTTTCCTTTTTCGTTCCTTTCCTTGGAATACTCACTCAGTAAAAAAGATGGGAACATTGTTTCTGATGGCACTACTGCATCCATTCTGTACACCAGTGAGAAGGGCGACTCGTGCGTTGCGGTCCGAGGAGTAGTCATTAAGCCCATAACACTTCTTATAGGTTATCTCGCCACTTCCCTGCTTTACCTTCTAGATTCTTTCTTAGTACGTCCAAGATTGTTCAATTGGTTACTTCGACCTAACCGTTCGCTTGAGGATGGAAGGGTGTCGAGAAGCATTGTCGTATCCCTTTGGACGCGCAAAAATTTCTCATTTCACTGTTGTCGAACTGTGGGCCGTTGTCCATCGTAATCTTCCTAGGTATACCAAAGCGGCAGCAGATATTGGAGATGATGAATTTGATCACATGTTTTGCTCTTGTCCCTACTAGTGGTTCGTCCTCTACCCATTTGGAAAAGTAGTCCACAACAATGATGATTATTTGGCGCCCTCTTGAAGCCATACGAAATAGTCTGACTAAATATATTCCCCATCGATTGAAGGGCAGAGATTCTGATATTGATTCTAAAGGTACTCCGGTCATGTGAATCGAGTTAGCAAACCGCTGGCAGGTATCACACTTCTGTACTAACTCCTAGGCGTACGTTGAGATGGTCGGCCAATAATATCCCGCAAGAAAAACTCTTCGTATCAACATTTTGTATCCATAGTGCGCGGATCCTTCCCCATCGTGTAGCTCTGAGAGTATTAGCTATGACTCGTCCTTCCCTAAACAGCGAATTAGAGGCCGGCTAAAAGATCGTTTATACAGAACATCTCTGAGGACCACGTACCCGTAAGCTTTGAAACGTATTCGCTTGGCTTTTACTTTGTCAACGGGCAGTGTGTCATAGACTAAAAAGTCTTGTATGTCGCTTCTCCAATATTTTGTTAAGCCTGTGGATATTTGGAAAGCTTCGATGCTACCTTCAACCAATTCGGATCCCTTAATTATTGACAGACTTACTTGAGTGACTATCTAGGGGTGTTCCTCTGAGTAAGACGATTTGGCTAATGAATCAACCACTGAATTCCCTGCCCTATAAACATGTTCGAATCGGACGTCTTCGAATTCTAAGGTCAAAGCCTTCATAAATCCCAGATACTTCACTAAATGATATTTAGTTTCTTCTAAACGCCCCAGTGTGTGGTTCACCAGAAGTTGATAGTTGCTAATTAACTTAACTCGTTTAGCCCCACAAATCTTTGCAAGTCTTAATCCGGCCATGGCCGCTTCATACTCTGCCTCGTTGTTCGATACCTGGAATCCAAGTCGAATTGCCTGCTACATTACGATTCCATCCAGGGAGGTTAGTTGCACTCCAGCTCCGCAGCCAGATGAATTGGATCCCTCGTGGGTTCGGACTAACCACTCAAGATCAGACTTTTCTTCCTCCACATCCATGCCATCCCTGTCAGAATGAAACTCAACCGAAAAATCAGCTAGTGCTTGTGCTTTGATGGCAGTACGCGATTCAAATTCAATGTCAAAATCTGCGAGTTCTACCGACCACTTAGTCATTCTTCCGGACATATCGGGCCTATGTAACATATTTTTCAAAGGGAAAGATGTTCGTACTACCACTGTATGAGCTTGGAAGTAGGGCCTTATCTTTCGAGCTGATGTTACTAGAGCAAGTGCCAGCTTTTCTAACTTAAGGTATCTCTTTTCTGCATCCAACAAACTTTTGCTTACGTAGTAGACTGGTCTTGGAACGTTCGATTCTTCTCGGACTAAAACCGAGCTGATTGCAAAGTCGGACACCAATAAGTAGATGATCAATTTCTCCCCCGGACATGACTTTGTCAGGATCTCCGGGGATGAGAGATGTTTCTTGATATGATTAAAGGCGTCCGAGCATTCTTGTGTCCAATCGAAACGATTCGCTTTCCTCAGCACCTGGAAGAAAGGGGCACATTTATATGATGACTTGGAGATGAACCTGTTTCAAGCAGCTAGCCTTCCAGTTAAAATTTACACCTCTTTGATCGTTCTAGGTGGATCCATAGTACATAAGGCATTTAACTGCACCGAATCAGCTTTGATACCCTGTTCACTGACTATGTAGCCTAAGAACTTTCCAGATCTTACCCCAAACATGCATTTTTCCGGGTTCAACTTTAGATTTATTTTGGCCAGATTAGCAAAGGTTTCTTCCAAGTCAGCTAAATGATCCTCGTCCATGGGACTTTTAACTAACATGTCATCAATGTAAACTTCCACATTTCTGGCAAACTGACTCTCGAACGTTTTGTTCACTAAACGCTGATATGTCGCCCCATATCCTTTAGTCCGAATGGAATAACCCTGTAACAGTGTAGACCCCTACTGGTGATGAAAGTCGTGCTCTCTTCATCCCTTGGATCCATTCATATTTGATTGTATCCAGCATACGCGTCCATAAAGGAGAATAAACGATTTCCGGATATTGAATCCACTAGTTGATCTATTCTTGGGACAAGAAAATGATCTTTGGGGCATGTCCTATTCAAATCAGTGAAGTCTACACACATCCGCCATTTGCCGTTTTTCTTCTTCACTAAGACCAGATTAGCCGTACACAATGGATATTGTGACTCACGAATGTGGCCTACTTTGGTTAAATGGTCGACTTCCGCCATTATCGCTTCAAGTTTATCTTGGGAAAAATATCTTCTGTTTTGGATGATCGGTCGAACACTGTTCCGAATTGCCAACCTGTGACAGATGATATCTTCTGGGATTCCTGTGACATCTTCGGTGCACGAAACAAACAAATGTAATTTGGTTAAAAGAAATTTGAGTAAGCTTTATTTTACCTCTTGCGATAGCCTTGTTCCTATTTTGAGACTTTTGCTAAGCTCTACCATTCCCTTGAATTGTCTGACGACATCTGCGGTCGCACCCGTAAATCCCACTATCGTCCTGTCGGATCGTATGATTGTTGGAGGATTGGTTATCTGGTTGTAGGTTTTCATAAACATGATGTTGGCGGAACTCCCTGTGTCAATCAAGATTTTTCTTATCTCGTTTCCAACTATCTCTAATCCAATTACCACTGCGTCCTCATGTGGACCAGCTACCTCCCTCACGTCCTCATCTTCGAAGAAAATGATTAGTGACAGATTTCTGTAAAGATGCGATGAGGCTCCTGCCTCCAAATGCGTTGCCAAACTTACGATGTGCCTTTTCCTTAAATAATTTGATATACCTGCTACCGTATCTCCACTGAAAATGGTTAGTGATTCGAAGAACGTACATAACTCACTGACCTTTCCTCTGGGGATTGATTCCTCTACCATGTTTACACTGTTCCCGCCCGACTTCGGATCAATATATTCCGTGGCTATATCAAACACATCCACAAAATCCTCCTCAATCACATCGAATATCATCATGGTATCTTCTTTCCTTCGAGTGACTTCTTGTTTTGGTGCCACTGCGGTATTCTTCTTGACAAAGTCAACTAGTTTTCCGTTCTTTATCAGGTACTGGACTTTTTTATTTAAAGCTACACAGTCCTTAGTGTGATGCCCGATGTCATCATGGAACTGATAGTGATGAGTCCGAATTCTGCATGCTCCCCGGACAAGGACAGATCGGTCCAAGGCCTCCGGACCGGACAGATCACTTCGAACACTCAGGCCATAGGACTGTTCGAACTATGACAAAAGTACTAAAAAACCTAAACACTTCTTGACTAAGCTACTTGCTCTCCTACTTAGAGCTCATGGGTCTTTGAACATGACCCGGGTCCATTAAACATGACCCGAAAGCCCATAAGGGCCCAAACATTAGGGTATAAATACCCAACCACCTGCATTAAGTGTGGGTAATGAGAATTAACTGCTACCAGCCAGCTTAATTATCTCTCTACTCTCTACACTAAATACTTAACACCCACATACCACTATTAAACACCAACAAAATTACAAGCCTACCCTCAGGCGATAATTATCCACACCAAATTGGTGACCACAGTGGGAGTAGAAGGTGCCTGAATCAAGCATTCAAAACCAACAAAGAAAGTCTGTCCGAATGAATCCGGACAGGATGGGTGTGAAAGAAAAGTCCAAAGCATCAGTTGCCCATCACACCGATAACCCTAGAGAGCATGAGTCTTCAAAGACTCATGTGAGCACCAAAAAGACTCATGCCAGCTCCAAAAAGTCTCACCGGTCCAAGCCAGTGGAGAGTTCTGACTCAAGCTCAGAATCTTCTGATAGCTCTTCGGACGATGAAGGAGTTGAAAAATCTTTATCCTCAAGTAGCGATGAGGGTCGAACTAGAAAGAGGCAAAATGAGATAAAAAAATATTCAAGAAAAAGGGATAGACATGGAAGGATGAAGAAGAATATTGGTAAAGGGTCATCTCACAGCCGGAGGTATATGGACCGGATGCTGATGGATCCCTTTGCTTTTCACGATGAACCAGGTATCTTTGCAACTCCCAATGAGGATACTGTGTTCAGTCGTGGAAGGAATTGGAGGCAATCTCAATTGTCTTCTAAAATTCTATCCGGGAACCTCCCTAAGAGGTTTGACAACACCAAAATAGAGAAGTACGATGGCAGTACTGATCCGGACAACCATCTGGAACAATTTATAAACTTCATGATGAACTTTGACGATGATGATAAACTAATTTGTAGGGCATTCTCCCAATCATTTACGATGAGTGCTCTAAAATGGTACAACAGCTTGCCTCAGGGTTGTATTAAAGATTTCGATACTTTTTGGGTAGCCTTTCGAAGGCAGTTTGTAGGGAGTAAAGAGCTGAAGGGCAATGGAGACACAATAATCCATTGTGCCTAGTAACCAAATGAGTCATTGAAAGAATATATAAGCCATTTTGTGAACACCGAGAATGGGTTGGCTGATTGCTTCGAACAGGTAGCAATAGCATCCCTAAGAACGGGTTTGAACCCAGGAAATTTAGCTGACTCAGTAACCAGAAAGAAGGCCATGACATGGGGAGGGTTGCTGAATCAGGTTGGAAAACAAATAAACGTTGATGAAACAAAGAAAACCAAGGTGCATAGGCAGGTGAGGTCTACCCCGGTGGCACCAAATCCCAATCAGAATCAGTCCGAGAATAAAACAAGAGAGACCGGACAGGGGCATGGTAGGGCAAAAGCTCAGTCTCAGCCGGCCGCTCCTGCTCAGAGTGAGCAATCCAGAAACAAGAGAGGGCCATGGATCCAACCAGAGTGGTTCGCAGAATTGAAAGAAAGTGTGGCCACCATTTTTGATAAAAAAAAGAAGAGGTGCATTATCGGAGACCAACCACATTGCAGTCTCCCAGAGAGCATCACAATAACTCTTTTTGCCAATATCACAATAATATTGGTCATACCACTGATGACTGCATAGCATTGAAACAAGAAGTTCAGAACTTGATTGAGAGGGGAAAGCTGGGGGCTTACGTCAAAAGAAGAGGAGGCAACAGGCCTGACAACACTCACCAGGTTGGTCCAAGTAATGCCGCTCCAGAGGGAGCCATGGTTATAATTGAAAGGTTTGATGTGGAATCTGAGTACTTGGATCCTGATCCAACTCGAAACAGAGTGGGTACAATTGAGGAATGTTCTAGGTCGGTCTCCGGGCTCATTAAGTTTTTTGAGTCACTTACAATTTTCGGAGGGGACACTATGATAGCTCCTACTGCTTCTTCGAGGAAGACGTACGTGCATACTTTAGCCTCCCAGCTAGAAGGAGGCATGACTTCCTATCAGTCACAAAACTCATTCCCCTTCATTGTTTTTTATGAAGATGATTTAAGAGATATTGCTGGCCCTCATGAGGATGCTGTTGTCATAGGAGCATCTATTGGGGGCAACGACATAAGACGAGTTCTGGTGGATACTGGAAGCTCAGCCAATATCCTTTTCTTAACCACGTACAAGAGAATGAAAAATCCAGCTGTAATTCAGAATTCGGACAGATCAGTTGTGGGCTTTACAGGCAGCTCAGCAGATGTGATCGGAGAGTTCGAAGAGGAAGTTCTATTGGGCAAGGGCCCTTTCAAGAAAATGGTGAGAATACTCTTTATTGTGGTGGATTGTCCCACTTGCTATAATGCTATTCTAGGGAGGTCTTGGCTCTCTAGGATGCATGCAGTAGCTTCAACAGTCCACCAGTGCTTGAAATATGCTGTTCAGGGACAGGTTGGAGTCGTCCGGAGCAGTCAAAAGATTGCAAGAGAATGTTATGCTACTGTCATGGCCCCTCGAACACTGGGGGCAGTCCGTATTAACGAGCAATAGCAATTTGAGGGCCTTTCTGGGGCTGAGGGTGAAATTGATGACCCCAGAGAGACCCCTGGAGTGTTGATACCGGTCGAAGAGGTAGAAACACATTGTCTGGAAGAAGGAAAAAGTGTCAAGATAGGGTCTAAGATGCCACCCGTTTTGAAAAATGAAATGTTAAAGTTTTTGAAGAACCATCAGCACGTTTTTGCTTGGTGCAATGCTGATGTTACTTGGGTTCCAGCACAAGTGATATCACATCACTTATCCGTCCGGAGAGACGTAGCACCAGTAGTTTAAAAGAGGAGAGCTTTTTCTAAGGAGAAGGCTGATGTCATTGTGCAAGAGGTTGACAGGCTCACAAAGATGGGGCACATTAAGGAGTCTCAGTATCCTTTGTGGACTGCCAATCCGGTTCTGGTAAAGAAGAAAAATGGCAAGTGGCGCATGTGCATTGACTTCACAGATCTCAATAGAGCTTGCCTAAAAGATTTGTATCCGGTCCCCCGGATTGATCAGTTAGCAGACTCCACCTCTGGGAACAAGCTGCTTTCCTTTATGGATGCCTTCTCCGGATACAAACAGATTCAAGTAGATCCGAAGGATCAAGAGCATACCACATTTGTCACTGACAGAGGTCTTCATTGCTATAAGGTAATGCCATTTGGATTGAAAAATGTTGGGGCTACTTATCAGAGACTAGTAAACAAGGCTTTTGCTGATCAGATTGGAAGAAATATGGAAGTATACATTGATGATATGATGGTGAAGAGTGTGGACGAGCAATTGCACTTGTCCGATCTCCAAGAAATTTTTGCCAACTTGGTAAAAGTGAATTTGAAATTAAACCCAAAAAATGTGTGTTCGGAGTGCAGTCCGGGAAGTTTCTGGGCTATATTATAAGTGAGCATGGAATACAACCCGATCCGGACCAGCTTAATGCTCTATTTCAGATGGAGCCTCCTCGAAATATTAAGGAAGTACAGCGGTTAACGGGGAGATTAGCTGCCTTAAACAGATTTATCTCAAGGTCTTCGGACAGGTGTGCCCCTTTCTTTCAAACCTTGAAGGGTGCAAAGGGATTCGATTGGACCTCACAGTGCGATGAGGCTTTCAATGAAATCAAGAAGCACTTGTCCTTCCCCAAAACTTTTTTTAAGCCAGTTGATGGGGAGACACTCTTCGTATATTTGGCGGTTTCAAGTTGTGCCATCAGTGTTGTGTTGGTAAGGGAGGTCGATGGTCATCCCCATCCAGTGTACTACATCTGCAAAAGTTTGATAGATGCAGAAAAGCGTTACTTGAAACTTGAAAAATTAGCATTAGCCCTGGTGATAGCTGCCACGAAGATGAGGCCTTATTTCCAGGCTCTTCCCATCATCGTCCGGACTTCTTTTCCCATGAAGATGTCCTCCAAAATGAAGACATTTCAAGCAAAATGACTAAGTGGTCAGTAGAGTTGGGAGACTTCGACATAGACTATGTTCCTCGAACAGCAGTCAAGGCCCAAGCTGTGTCTGATTTTTTGGTTGAATTTCACTCCGACAGGGATTTGGAGCAAACTACTGACATAAAAGATAAAAAGGTATGGGTCGTCCGAACAGATGGTGGATCTAGCACTATGGGATGCGGTGCAGGGGTGTGTTTAACTTCTCCATATGGAGACAAAATGTACCATGCTATTTGTTTTGCTTTCAGGGCATCTAATAATGAGTCTGAATACGAAGCAACTATAGCTGGTTTAAAGTTAGCTTTCATTTGTGGGGCCAAGAGGGTCAGGCTACTAAGTGATTCCCAGCTTCTGATCCATCATGCCCAAGGCCAATCTGAGGCTAAGAAGGAGCAGCTTGTGAAATATTTACTCCTCCTAAAAAATGAAGCACTCAAGTTTAAAGGTGTTGTCTATGAGCACATACCCCGGGCAGAAAATGAGCTAGCAGACTCGTTAACAACCATAGCATATACAGAGTCATATCCATGGATCCATGTGCTGGAAAGCCCCTCCATTCAACTTAGTAAGGGTAAAGAAGAGGAAATTTTTTAAGTGCAAGTGAAACAACCTCAAGACTGGAGGTTTCCTCTCCTGCAATATCTCTCCGATGGTGTCGTGCCTCCGGATAAGTCACTAGCCAGAACATTGAAACACAAGGCTCGTGGTTTCATCATATTGAGAGACGTGTTGTACAAAAAATCTTACAGTAAACCTCTCCTGCGCTGTTTGGGGGATGAAGAGTCTCAAGTAGTCCTCTCCGAATTGCATGATGGTGAGGGATCAGCCCATTGTGGGTTTAGAGCTTTAACAAAAAGAGTTTTACTATCCGGTTACCATTAGCCATCTATCATGAAAGATGCTAAGGAATTGGTAAGAAGGTGTGACCCATGCCAGAGGTACAACAATGAAATTCATGTCCCAGCCATTCCTTTATAGTCAATTTCTGAGCCTATTCCTTTTGCTCGATGGGGGTTGGATTTAGTAGGGCCTCTCCCTGTGGCGTCCGGAGGACGCAAAACTATAATTGTGGCCATAGACTACTTTTTGAAGTGGATTGAAGAAGCCCCTCTAGCAGGAACAACATCAAAAGCTGTTATAAAATTCATTTTATCCAACATCTGTTGCAGATTTGGTGTTCCACAAAAGATAACAACAGACAATGGGCCACAGTTCGACAATAGGGAAATGGAGAGCTTCTGTGCCTCAACGGGTAAACAACATTGTTTCTCTTCACCTTTCCACCCACAAGCAAATGGGCAAGTTGAAGTGGCTAATAGAACTATACTGTCCGGTTTAAAGAAGATTTTGGAAGGGGCTGCTGGAAAGTGGCCTAGTTATTTACAAGAGGTCTTGTGGGCCTACCGGACAACACCTGCGGCTGCAACACAAGAGTCACCCTTTGCTTTGGTCTATAGGATGGATGCAGTAACTCCCATAGAAGCAACTCTCCCATCATTTCGTGTTCACAACTTCTCCGAACACGCTAATGAGGTGGCAATCAGAGGTCAACTTGATTTGATAGAAGAAAGACGAGTTAAAGCTCACCTTAGAGTTGCACACTATCAGGGTTTGATGAGAAGCAGGTTTGCTTCCAAAGTTAAAAGAAGAGATTTCCAACCGGGGGACAAGGTATTAAGGAAAGTCTTCTTACACACTAAAGAAAAGCTGTTCGGAAAGCTGGCCCCAACTTGGGAAGGTCCGTATATGGTTGTTGAAAGAATTAAACTTGGAACATATTGGTTGGAAGACACAGATGGAAGAGTTTTGACTCATCCTTGGAATATCGAGCATCTCCGGATGTACTTGAAGTAGCATTTGTGTAAATATTTACTTGTTTAAACATCCATGTAAATATTTGGGGGCATACTCTTTCCTCCCTGGTGGCACAGGGAGGTTTTAATGAGGTGTCCGGGCTTTTGAATAAAATTTGATGCCTTATTAAAAATTTCCAAGTGTTTTAAGTTTTGTCCTTTGTCACACTATCCGGATTGAAATAACTAGGGGCTATTTAAACTCTAGCCGGAGAACTTAAACACTCTCACTATAAAATAATTAAAGGCTATTTAAACTCTAGCCATCAAAATTGGAACAAACAATGAAAGAAGATGAGATTTGTGGAAAACAGAAACATTCATTGAAATAACTTAAAGTGCCTTGGCCTTCCAAGGACTTTTAAATTGTCAAAACAGAACAAAAGACCTATCCGGTCAGATACCGGACACAATTACAAAAAGAATGCCTTGGCCTTCCAAGGACTTTCGTCTCGATAAAAAATAAACAAAGTAAATCATAAGTTAAGGTTGAGCCTTTGAAGATGGCTCACCTTCATCTACCTTCTTTCCCTTAGGATTGTCCTTTTCTTCATCTGGGCTCTCCCCCGTATGTTCTTCATCATCGGATTTGGAAGCGCTAGAGTAACCTTTCAAGTCTCCATCAGCCATTGTATGATACGGGAGGTCATCAGACTCAACATGAAGCCATAAGTCCCCTAGGTTCCTCTTCGGAAACTTCTCATGGAAGAGTGGAACCATGTCAGACCTCACCTTGGCGAACATTTGCTCTTGGCTTTCGATCATCTGGTTGGCATAAGCATCGATCTTGGCTTGGATCTTGGCCTCTTGCTCCCTCAACAAAGTGGTTTTCTCCTCGGCAGCCTTGGACACTGTATTTTCAAGGGCAATCTTGTCGTTGGTCAAGTTGGAGATGATTTTGTCTTTGGCCTTGGATTCTCCATTTGAGGTAGCAAGGTCTTTCTCCAGACCGGACAGTTTCTCCCGGAGGTCTTTAATGGTTTCCTCGAAAGTGGCGACTTTTGTGGTGCTTGCCTTTTGGCTTCTCTTCAACTCCTCAGTTTCTTCCTTTAACATGGTAGCATTGGAGGTGGCAGTGCGAAGGTCATCGGACAGCTTCTCTTTGTCAGACTTGAGATCCTTGATGATGTCTGCCTGACTTCGAACTTGTCTCTCCAACACAAGTACATGCTGCACGTTGCTTAACAAGGAGTGGTCTATAGCATCCCTTTCACTAGAAACAATAAAGGTCTTACCATTAAAAGTGACCGTGTTGGAGCTGCTCGGAGGAAGGTAAGGCCCGGCAAAGTCATCTCTGGGAAGATTGAGGAAGTATTCACCAAGCTCACCAAGACCGGTGATGTCTACTCCATCAATGTTGATGTCTCCCCCCTCAACCTCATCAGTATGAAAGTCACCCGGAATCTCCTCGGCATGCGTTGGGTCAATAGGGTCAGCTTGGAAAGAAGGCTCCGGAGCCCGGAGAGAAAGCTCGTCTCCCTTAGAAGTCTTCTTCTTATTAGCCTCCCGGTCTATGCCTTCGTTTCCCTGTTTACGATTTCTCTTGGAAGCCCTTGGAGGTTTTGGGAGGTTCGCTTCTTGCTTTTCGGTCTCTTGCTCCACCACTTCCAGGAGGGCAGCATCAATCTGGCTCTGGGCTGGCCCCTCCGGGTCTATTGGAGCATCCTTCTCTGCATCAGCAGGATTAGCACCACCCCCTACCTTCTTACCCTTCTTCTTCTTGCCTTTCATCTTGCTCGGGGCTTTGGCCCGGCCTGGCAGGAAGAGTGTCCCATCTAGTTCATGGGTCCTCTTAAGAACAACGTCCGGAGGAGGCTGAGTGGAGAGCTCCTCCCAAGTCAAGTCTCTCCGACCTGTGGTGTTCCACAAGTGAGACCTTGCCAAGTTGCCACTGGTGAAAGCAGTGTGGAATCGGTTCCCCCATTTCTCAGCAGCCCAGACATTAATCTTGCCACAAGTAACCTGCCCGGCTTTCAGGTAGTCACTAAACTCCTTGGGCCGTTCTGCTAAGACAAAAGTAAGACCAATTAGTATAAACTAAGTCTAAAAAGAAAAGAGAAAGAGACAAAAATACAAGGCAGGATACTTACGGTCACTCGTCCACCTGCTTCTGAGGAGGCTTGGGTTCTCTCCAGATTTGATCTTCTTGCCGTTCTCCCAGGCACCACTGACAAATAGGAATTGGGTCCTCCAATTCCTCTCCGCCTCCAGCAAATCATCCACCGCCTTGAAATCATCCCCCATGTTAAAGTGGTAAAAGGGGATGTGGTGGTTTCTACAAAGGCTGGCCACTGCAGCAAACTCCTCCATTGGCAGAGGGATCCCGGACAGCCTTGATGCCATGATGCAAGACATGAGGGTGTACCAAGCGTTGGGGCTCAGCTGGCTCGGACATAGTTTTATCGGATGGAAGTATGTGATAATCTCTGGGTCTAATGGGAACCTGAGCCCCCAGTTGAATAGCTCCATGAACATGACCACTTCGCTTAACTTGCAATCCATAGGAGTCTCTGGGTGTACAGGAATCCCGATCTTCACATTTTCTGGTATGCCCCACTTCGTACGCATCCTGCCCAGCTCAACAGTGTGGACGAATGCGTAATTGATTTTTTTGCAAGGAGAGAAGGTAATTAACACTGATATTGTGAAAACAAGGCCCCACTTTTCCTTCTAGGCTCTCCGGCAGATCCGGATGCCTCAAATACAATTTCTCTTTGCCCTTGTCCTTCTTGGCAATTATTTCTTTTCTGGTCTGACCGGAGGGCTCAGACTCAAATGGAGCCTCTTCAACAGAGTCCTCCATTACTTCCTCCATGATTGTTGAAGGGATTTCAGCAGCTGTAGTGGGGGGAGGGTTCAAGTTTGACTCAGCCTTGTCTCTGGACTGATGGGCCTCAGTGTTCTTTTGGCCTCTGGCCTCCGGTAAAGTTTCCGGAGCGGATGCTTCTCTTTGCAGGCTTGAACTGGTGCCCTCCGGACCGGATAGTCTGTCCTTGGGGGCTCTAATAGGCACCTCTAACCCGGTGCTGCTGTCTTTTGCTCCCGACTTTGAGGGAGTGTTTTTAGACCCTTGGCCTTTAACCAACCGGCCTTTCCTCCTATCAACTAGCTTCTCAGGGGAGTGCTCCATATCCGACCCCATTGCTATGAAGGGTGAGGATTTTTTAAAGCTAGTGGCTGTAACTCCTGGCTCGACAGTAGGTTCTGATTCTTGGACCGAAGAACCAGAGATGATAGGAGAGATGCTAGTTTGGAATAGCTTTCTAGGCTTAGTGCCTTTGGAAGAAGAAGAGCCTCGATCTGACTCTGAAGCACAGGTGATTGGTCTATCAACAGGCGAAGTGGGTAACCCTGCCGCAATTCGTCTTTCTCTTTTGACTTTTTGAGCCTTCTCTAACTCAGAAAGGTTGAGCCACCCGTCTTTGACAAGAGCGTTCCTCGCTGTAAACATAAACTATCGAACAAATTTTTGCTTTAGAGAGAGAAAGCTTTGAGAGTTTGTGCAGAGTAAATATGAAGAAGATGGTAAAACAGTAGAAAGTAAAGTTTGTATTTTTAGTAAACCTGAAAAAAGAATCTGATTCCTAGGAGAATTCGAAAAGGTTGGTAATGATTAAAGACGGCACTGATGTCACCACCTTTAATTAAGAGGTTGCTTTTCGAAGAAGGTGGGTTCGAAATTCAAGGTGAAAAAACGGCTGAAGCAACCAATCAGAAAGCGACACGTGTCCCACGAACTCTGGCAAAAACCGTTTTGAATTCGTGAAGCTTTATCTGTCCGGATAAACCCATAGCCCAAATTGACAGACCTGTCCGGATTAAAACTACCCCTGATGTCGGACTGTTTTTCAGGTCTTTGACAAGAGTATTTGCACAAACACCTAAAAAAGGGGCTCTTGATGAGTCCGAATTCTGCATGCTCCCCGGACAAGGACAGATCGGTCCAAGGCCTCCGGACCGGACAAATCACTTCGAACACTCAGGCCATAGGACTGTTCAAACTATGACAAAAGTACTAAAAAACCTAAACACTTCTTGACTAAGCTACTTGCTCTCCTACTTAGAGCTCATGGGTTTTTGAACATGACCCGGGTCCATTAAACATGACCCGAAAGCCCATAAGGGCCCAAACATTAGGGTATAAATACCCAACGACCTGCATTAAGTTTGGGTAATGAGAATTAACTGCTACCAGACAGCTTAATTATCTCTCTACTCTCTACACTAAATACTTAACACCCACATACCACTATTAAACACCAACAAAATTACAAGCCTACCCTCAGGCGATAATTATCCACACCAGATAGTATTTGTTCTTTATGTGCTCCCTCATAGTCAGTAATGGAAAAGGCTTGCGAAATGCACATTTGCACTTGTCTTTTCAAAAATAATTGAGACACACTTGGTTAACTCAGCCTAATGAGCTAGTCGGGCCCACCTATTTGATGCATGTCTGACATACTGCTGAACTGCTTCACCTGCCTGTTGATACTGTTGGTTCTGCATCGCCCGCTGAGGGGTTTGATTTGTTGCTTGAACTGTTTGGGCCCGTGGTCGGACAGTTGCGACCGGTTGCGTAGCTTGTGGTCAGATATTCACCGTCGTCGTACTGGCTCTGGTTAAGTTCGGATCCTGAATGAATTGAGACATAGATTCTATATCTGAGGGCCTAGTCTCCTCGACTAAGATTCTTTTCTCTATCTGATCCAACAAAGCTCCAAACATCATAGCTTGTGTTTCCGAAACATTATCTTTCATTACGCCCGAGAGAAGACCCATTCGGAAGGCAGTCAATGCTACCTTGTCTTCGTAAAAATCCATGTTCGTCTTGACCTGGATGAATCGGTTTGTGTATTCTTTCAAACTTTCTCTAATTGTTTATTGACAATAAATGATGGTATCTCCGTTGGCACAAAACTTTTCGCTTCCGACGAAGTGATGTCGGAACATACTCCATAACATATCGAAATTCTTTATGCACCCCTGAGGCAGACGGTTGTACCACTTAAAGGCAGCATTCTTGAACGTCTGAGAGAAAGCTCTACACAATAACTCGTCGTCATCATCGCAGTTGATCATAAAGTTCTTAAACTGGTCAATATGGTTGTCCGGATCCGGGGTCCCATCAAATTTCTCTAGCTTGGAAATATCAAACCATTTGGGAAGATGCCCAGAAAGGATCTCCGGGGAAAGGGAGGATGACCTCCAGTTGTGTCCAACCTTATAAGCACTTCCCCTCGGACCATTGTTAGTGGCTGGGTACAACCATTCCTCAATCGGAGAAGTGAAATGATTACTGAATCGGTAATCTTGATGATAGCTATCGGAATGAGGTTGTCTCCAGTGGTGGCATGTTCTCCTTGTAGATTTCCCATTTTGTCATGCTCCTCGGAATACACTTTCCGCTTACCAGCATCAACTTTCTTTCTCGAATCGTTCCTTCTCCGACTGGTCCGATGAGCATGCTTGCGTGTCCTCGAATCTTTGTTCCTTCGATCCACCTTGTACCTCAAGTCCGTCTCCGAAGAGGAAGATTTATCAGAACTCAAAGAGATATATTCACTAGACTCCGACGGCTCATATCTTTGCTCCGATCAAGCGCGTATTTTAGAATGTCGACGGATTTTCCTGCGTCGGTTCTCTTTGGGTGGAACAACATCTTGGGTTTGATCAGCCTCGATCCTATCTTGTCGGACCTCAAATCTGATCCTCTTGGAACTCGCCATCATGGCATCCCTTTTAGCATTTAACCTTTCGATGTATTTTAGTAACTCTTTTTTTCTAGCGACCAAAACTGATTCCTCTAAAAGTTCTTCCGCATATCGATTCGGAGTATTGCCTTCGTTAGTGACCTGCTCTTCCATCAGATGGTCTCCAGACTCGACACCAACTAGATCTCTAGTCAGATTAATATTGACCTCTCCACGAGTTTTTGTATCCATAATTTTTTTAACTTTAGTTTTCAAGGTTTTAGAAAATTAATGTTGAGCTCAGAGAATCTTTAGTGAGATTCAGAAGCGAAGAAATTCATAGAAGAGGGTCAAACAAGGGAATATTTGTATGATCTGACATCAAACAGTGAATTACTAGAAAGAGAAAGAGACAAAAGGAATAATTGTTACAATCATTGACTAATCATTGGCCCATTTTTCCAAAAAGGAATGTCCTTTATATAGTAAATGAGGTGGATGGTAAAATTACACAATTACCACCGTAAGAGTGGATTTCTTACCCCTACTATTTTACTATTTACAAACAAGTTCTTGGGGTATATCATTTGACTCATCTAGTTCATATGTTTGCTTTACTTTGGTCTTTAATAATTAAATACATAAACCTTGGTCTTATTTGTGAGCTAAATTACATGTTAACCACCTATATTTTCATTCCCTTATCATGTTCGATCAGTAATTCATTTCCCACCACTCATGATTCCATGAATTTTGTTTTTCTTTTTTTTCTCTTGATTTAATTGTGATAGCATATAGAGTTTCTATCCCAGACTTTTGACCAACTTATATTACTCTTTTGAATCTAGTATTCTTCTTCTCTGGCCAAATATTTTAACAACCTAGCTTGAGTTTTAGCTAAACTGATTTTATCTTCAAGAACCTGAGAATTTTCAAAGCATATTTCTCTATATTTTACTTCTTCTTCAGCTTGGGTTATAGACTAAGAAATGTTTCCAAAATCTTCCCAATTTCAAAATTTTAATCTTTGTTTCAGTCTCTTTAACTTGTACAAGAATGTCTAAATATGAGGACCATCCATACTGTCTTACTAGTTATCTTCCACTACCTTTAGAAAGTTTGGATGTGAAGTTCGTATATTCTGGAATTTAAAAGAACATTTGTGATGTATTTGATCTGATATTAGAAAAATGCGTAAAGGATAATGGTCGGAGTATGTGTTTGATATGCGGTTCACTCTTTTGATAGCAAAATAATCATATCATGCAGAGTTATAAAAAAACTCTGTCTAATCTCTTCCATTTCCTATTGTTGGTCTAAGTGAACTTGGAACCAATGAAGCCAACATCATCTAGGTGGAAGTCCATTATTACATGACATAATTCATCCATACTCTTGTGTAAAGAATAGAGCAAGAGAGCTACTTATGAGCATTGAGAATAACATTAAAGTCTCCAAGCACCATCTATTCTTTAACATATCTTGAAAAAGCTCTCAAGTTTCCCATAGATCAAACCTAACTGTTCTCATACACTTTGCATATATTATAGTGACACAAATATTTTAATCTATGGTACCATGTTTAACTTTGAGATGTATAAACCGATCCTCATTGTCAATGACTTTAAGTGTGTAATTATCATTCGATAAAACCCAGATTTTACTATTGATGTTAGTTGTATATTCAGATAAGCCAATTTTATTTTAAAAAATGAAGTTTATCCTCAGACTCCATTGGTTTGTAAATAGCCATAAATTCTATCTTTTCATTTTTTTATTGATCTTAATATTCTTAATGAGGTTTTATTTCTTAAACCCCTAAGTATTTCGACTTAAAATCTTGATTGTCATTTAAATATAAAAAGTTTGAAAGAAATTAGACCTTTAGTATTGTTGATCTTAGATTGTCTCATTATTTCCTCAATACTATTTGAAAACCCTTACTGACTTCCATTTTAGCAAATGATATTAAAAAAAGTTGCTCATGTTTTGTTGGTTGGATGTTTCATCCTCACTAAGTAACTTCTCTAATTCTTTTATATCTCCAAATAAGATGCGTGTCTCTATTGATTAGGGTGTTTCAAGAATTTATGAGACCTTAAATCTAGTGTTTTCCTTTCTTTTTCCATTCGTAATGAGATTTTTTATAGTATTTATATTTATTATAAGAGATACAATCTTATCTCGTGAGTTATCACTGCTTTTTGTGGAATATTGGTTTTGGTTTCTAGAGACCTGTTTCCTTTTTCAAGCCTAGGACTGATTGAGACATTGTTTGAACTTGTTTGAATTTCAGTGTTAGACCCTTTAACAATTAATGATTTGATTTTAGGCTTCGTGACCTCTTTTTGAGATATCAAATTCTTTGGAGCCTTATGCTGAGATTTTTTATTTTTCTTTTAAATATTTTCTTTAGAAATGATGGACATTCTATAATGTTTGTGTTGATGTCTAAGATGGAAACAGTTGAGAGGTAAAAAGAAAAATCTCCATAGACAACGTCCAGTCAAAACCCATCATTTTCACCAAATACTATCTAGAATTTAGTGAAACGGTCTTGTGACACATCTAGCTATAACCACACTTTGCAGCAGTTATGCTTTATCATGTTCTTTGAAAGGACGCAAACGGTGAGAGGATTATATAAAGGTTTAACTATTGTTCTTAGATGTTGGCCTCGCGAATGATTGAAAGCCCCTAAGGGCTAGCCGAGTTGGTTGAGTAAGACATGTTTGTGACCAAAGGTTATGAGTTTGAGTCCCTCTACATACGCTTTTTCGGCTGAGCATGTCATCTTGTGTGGTTTACCTTCTGGCGTTGGTTTGCAGGCTACTGCATCAGAATGATGGTTTACCCTGTGCGCACTCATTGCACTCTGAGTAACGGCTGCAGGTTCTCTCCGGAAAAAAAAAATTCTTCATCATACATTTATTCCATGAGGTTTCGAAGAGAAATCCAGTTCGGGGTAATAGGATATTCTCTGTGAGGTGAGAAATGTGGTTGTCATTTGAGTAGTCTGATCATTTTGTCTTCAATCGTCCAAAAATTTCTCTTCAAGATTCTTTTTAAATCTTCCACGAGATTTAATTCCAAGAGAACATACCTAATGTCCCAATTGGAAACACTAAATTCTCCATGAAAGCCAAAAGAGTCTATAAATTCTAAATAACAGAAGGTTGTGGCTTTCCTAAAAAAATTTCCGAACTAGCGTGTGTTTAGTTCCTTGAAGAATATTTTCTTTGAAATTGGATGAGAAATGAATGTCGATGTGATAATTTTTGTTTTTAATTTAACATTGATAAAAAATTATTTTAATTTTTTGTTGATGACCTCTCCATAGGATTCTGATAACCCTGTATTTATGTATTGCAGGTGAATATGGTGGGAGGGGTGATCATAGAATTAGTTTGTCCGAGAGTTTCTTTTACCCCGAAAATAGGCTATTGAAAAGGAGGAAATTCATCTACTTGATCATTAACTTATTCAGACGATCCTTTGTTTGGTGAAAAAGAGGAAATTCATCTACTTGATCATTAACTTATTCAGACGATCCTTTGTTTGTTGAAATAGAGTATCGTTGGTTGGGTTTAGATCCATCGATCATACTTTATAGATCTTTTTAAATTTGGTGATGTGAAAATAAGTTCTTCGTGACATCTGAAACCCACCACATGAGATTCGATGCCAATATCATAATTTTAGTTTTTGGAGCTTTTCAAAAAAAAAAGTTAGTACTATTTTCTTATATGTGTACGCAAAATTCTTACAAAAATTACCTTAGGATAAGTAAAATGAATTTGTAAGATGAAAAAATCTAAAGTGATAATAAACTATTTTTTAAATCGATTTTAAAAAAGGTAAATTTCAAAATTGTATTGGTTTTGTAAATTTATTTTATATTTAATAACAAAACTGGAAGTACCTAAAGGATCTTTTTCTCCTTTTTTTGAACTTTTTGTTCTATATAAATATTGAGAAAAAAACAAACTTTATACTACAAATAATAATTCTCGAATTTATGTAATTTTTCAATTGCATATAGTTGTACAACTGTAACACTTCAATGGATTTCAGAAAAAACTGGTATAAATTTCAATAGCTTTGACCGGTTTTGTTAGAGGCAAGTAACCCAAGCTCGGTCGCCGGAGGTACAGCGGCTGGGACATAGTTGCTTTGCATATTTTGAAATAACGGCTCGAACACAAACCTCCCATATCCTTGCTATCTTTTTGAGAGACTTAGGTTCAGATAGGGTAAGTAAAGTTAGCTTAAACCTTGTGCGAGCTTTAGACCCAAGATCTTCATCTTTGTTACTGCTGCGAAAAAAATACCGTTTAGAGTTAGACTTCATATTAAAACATAGAAGCTAACCCTACTATCTGTTTCCATATGTCGTCTTTTTTTTAGATTACTTTAATACTGCATTCATTAGAGAACCAGCCATACTTTTTAAGCAAAATCCTTGTGGAAATAAAAGTATCAGGTGAAACAAAACTCTTCCAATCTACCTGATATCAGCTGAACCATCATCTAAAAGTATCGGGGAGCAGTTGGGATAACACGGGGGAACCAGCAGGCGTAGCGGCTGTATTCGTAGCTGCAAATGAACGAAAATTGATATAAAACAACATATAATAAGCATGGAAAGATTGAAAGGTTGAAAAAACTTACCCTGTGTGCTGAAAAATGTGATTTTAACTGTAGGCTGAGCGTCACAGGAGTTGTAGAGAATGTAACTAGAGTTCCTTTGGAAGCAACTGCTACTGTACTTCGATCAATTTTGTTGTCAACGATGTCTACGACGGTGTCAAAAAGTTGCTGATTGATTTCCCTTATCTCTTTCAAAAGGGGAGCAGTATCCTACAAAAACACCAATTTTGTTTTACATTTATACGGAGTAACTTCATATTCTGCTCTGGAATTTAACTTCATATACGGAGCAGAAACTACCTTGCTCCTCAAACTAAAGAGAAGCAATTTTTCATGTTATGACTTTCTTTTTGAGGCTTTGAACCTAAATGCCGCAAAAACTGTTTACTAGAAATAACGTATAAGCAAAATCTCTATATGTGCAATACCATCAACAAATGTTGAATTGGAACTAGAAGTCCGCTTCAACTTTTAATGGTCTTGTTACAAGACATTTTAATGTTACAACCAGTTCTAAACCATTGTTAAATAGTGGCACGCTGTATGTCAACTAACAAAATCAGCAGCTAACATTCTTATGGAAAATGGACAAACTTAATAACTACCTCGATTCTCTGCCTCTTGAAGCTAGACGTTGCAGTGGTTACCGGGTTAAGGTGGCAACGGACTGATTTCATGGGGGCTGATCCTCCTAGCCTATCTACCATCATCGTAACCGAGGCAATATCACTGGCTGCTGAACTCAATGCTTCAGTTGAAATAGATGCCACCTGAAAATAGACACGAAATGATTCAGGCTGAAGGTAGTTTACTTTCCTAAAGAACACTAAGACGAGCATAAGGAAATGACTTTAGACTAACCGCTCTCATAAGTCGCTCCATAGGCTGCTCAGTAACAGTTGACTTGCCAGAAACAACTGTCAAAGAATTTTTATTTGAGCTATCTGCATTATTTAACTCTTGAGTGCCAAGCGCAACGAATGGAGCTGGTGTTTGCTGATGTCCACTTTTTATAGGAACAACAGTTGGGTACTTTGAAACTAGCGAAGATGTCCCGTTATTTACGTTATATGACATAATATTATTCAGATCAGGGTGTGGAGAAGCGCATACGGCTGACAGCGGAGATGCAGCCTGCAGCTGTTGAGATGAAGAAAGTTGATGCTGACTCCCTTGTTTTAAGGATTGACGAGAATATGCGGTTTTCTGGCCTTCAGACCCCTCTTGACTAATCTTATGTCTTGTTTCTCGGTGAAACTGTTGCTTTCGATTTTGCGTTTTCTGTTTCAGCTCTTTTCCCTGATGCTGATGTGGAACCATGCTCGAGTATGATAAGTCGGAAGACATGGAATTATTATTTCCGCTTCCAGAGTTTGCTTGTAACGATTGCGAGGACATCACTGCACCTCCTTGAACTGAAATAATGCTAGGCCGGGTGGGCAGTGAAACAGAAGACGTGGTCATGCTGTTCTGATGTGATGGTATAGGCTTTCTCCCCCCGTACAGAGTTACACAATCTAGAATAATTTTTTCATACCAGGGCCACTTGTCTTTTAAACCCGGTGAAATATCAGATTTGGACAATTGTAAAATTTTCATGAAATGTTGCAGATTGGTTTTGAATACTCTGATTTTTTTAGTTTGATCTGCATGTGGGTGTGTGGTATGAGTGGCGGTCTGTAGTTACAAGCAAGCAAAGTTAAGTTAGTGTCAAATGTCAAAGACCACTCAGAAGCTAACATAACAAAGTTAAGTTACCTTCTCAAGCTGCCAAACTGCTATTTGGTGAATTTGATGCAGAGCAGGTAAGCACATTGCCTTTATGTTTTGTATCTGAAATATAAGTTTTCGAAATTGCAATTTAATCCAAATTTTGTTTTCGTTAATACACATTATTCCAAAACGTCTTCGAAACTGCAATTGTAATCCACTAAAGGATTTGAAGAAAATTGAATGTCAAATTAGTACCTTCTGATAGACCTCCTCTTGCCAATCCCAATCACCCCTATTTGCATGTGCGATTGGGCCTGTGAAACCTGCACAGGTTATCGAAATGAAGGCTATATTCTTTCAAATTCAAGAAGCAGATAAGAAAAAGGAAACATCGCAATCATATTTGAATCCTACTTTTAGTTTACAACCATGACCATGACTATGAGTATAATTGACAAATCCAAAACAAAGGTAATACAAGAACAAAAAGAAAATACTCATACATAGCAGCAATAGTGCATTTTGATAATCTATAAAAAAAATCAAGATCAATTATTGGAGATATATGAACATTTGAGAGTTGTTCTGATAATCGTAGCATGGGTTCACAAAAGCAAATCGAACAATTTACCTCGTAGTTGTTTTGGGACAAGGAGACTACCTTGAGACGCCATGGGGATGGAGAGAGAGAGGGATTGAAAGATTTTAAAGATTTTAAAAGATTAACGAGGGAAGAGAGAGAAAACAGAGACGGCTTATATAAACGGTATGGTTAAACTATTCATTTATTCTTCTAAGTTCTTTCTTAAAAACAATATTTTTTATTTGTCTTTAAAAAAAAATATGTCTATATTATATTATAATTATAAAGATATCACCAAAATCAATTTGATAGTGATAAGGAAAGATATTCCTCAGGGACCTAAGTGCAATTGATAGGGACTAAAGTGATAATTTCTGTAAATATAGGGTCAAATTAGACTTTAAGAGAAATGTAAAGGGTTGAACTCCAAATATACCATTATGTAACCGTTTCTCTAACTAACTCACTCAGTCTATTTAAAGAGGCTGAAGAAGTTAGTTAGGCCTATGAAATAATCAGAAGCACTTTTCACTTCCTAAAATTCTCTAAGTAGATTTGTGTTCTTGATTTTATCATTTCAGCTTTAATTCTCACCAAATTGGCGCTAGAAAGAGGGGACGAGGATACCTTGATCAACAGATCAGAAATCGACGTTCGAGTTTTAGTTTTGCAAAGTTTTTCGTTCGAATTTTCATATTTTGTTTGATTTTTCGCTGATTGAAGATGAATCCAGAGGAAGGTGACAATCCATCCGTTCGCAAGGCTATGGAAACACTGAAATCCGATCTGCAAGAGGCAGGTAAATCGATTCCAATTCAATCAATCCAATTTGATTTTGAAGGAAAAATGAATGAGATGATAAGGAAGGTGGCAGAACTTGACGAATTGGTAAAAAAGAAGGGAAATAATGATGGTGCTAGGCTTAGGTCTAAGATAGCAGGGGGCGATCAGAATGATCAGTCGGATCAGTCGATGGACGATGGCGATGATCACTATGAACAGCGTAAAACACGTTCTGAGCAAAAAAAGAGTATAGCAGGATAAAGAGGAAAGAAAAGTTACAAAGGCGATTGTATGTAAACTCTAGTGATGAAGAGGATTTCGAAGATTCTGAGTCTGATGAAACACCGAGGTACGAACGCTCTCGAGGCCGTTCAAGAGGAGCAGAGCGTGAGCTCCGGCAAGCTAGGGTGTATAAGGAAGGAAGGAAAAAGAAAGAGAGGCGAGTATATTCACCTCGGAAATATTCGCCTCGGAGATATTCGCCTCGAAAATATGAAGGTGAGTCCAGCTTATATGCAACTGTGGGGATGAGAAATGAGGACCAGTATGTTCAGGGAGTCGACTGGAGGGACTCACCATTGATCAGGGAGATCAGATCCGTGCCGCTTCCGAGGCGGTTTGATATTTCCAAAGTTGATAAGTTTGATGGGACTCAAGATCCCGATGACCACATAGAACAATTTAAAAACTACATGACTAATTTCGAAGATGACGATAAATTGGTGTGTAGAGCTTTCTCTCAGACGTTTAAGGGAACTGCGCTGAAATGGTTCAACAAGATTCCTAAGGAGTCAATTGCAAATTTTAGAGGCTTCTATACCGCTTTCCGAAGACAGTTTGTGGGAAGCAAGGAAATGAGAGCCAATGGAGACACAATAATACAATGCAAGCAGGCAATGGGAGAGAAGTTAAAGGATTATACTAAGAGGTTTGTGTCAACAAAGGCTGAATTGGATGATTGTGAAGAAAGTGTGGCTATGGCGGCGTTTAGGCAAGGGCTGTTGCCTGGGGATTTAGCCGATGAGACTACGAGGCGTAAGGCGTTAACATTTGGAGCTCTTATGGCTCAGGTTGAGGATCAGATTAAGGTCGAAGAATCGACGCGAGTTCGAGGAGGTGCTAGTACTGTTTAGAAGGGGAGTGGACAATCTAACACATCGAACAACAATCCCTCGCGTCCGAAGAACAATCAAAATGTATCTAACCGAGGAGCTTCGAACTCGTACCAAGGGGGATATAATCAACACAACTCTAATAATCAGCAACAGTTTAGATCCAGATCGAATGTGTGGGTGAGGCCAGATTATTATGCGGATCTGACTGAAAGCGTGGCTTCGATATATGAAAAAACAAGGGGAACAGTAAATTTTAGAAAGCCACCAGCGATTAACAGGCCAAGAGAGGAGCGCAATAATAAGTTCTGCAGGTATCATGATGATGTCGGCCATGATACAAATGATTGCATTGCTCTAAAGTAGGAGATGCAAATTTTGATCGAGAATGGAAAGTTGCTGGAATATGTCAGGAAGAATGCTAAAGCGGTAGCTCCGAAAATTGGTAATCCTAATTCTAAGCATGAAACTGCATTAATGATTTTAGATGTTGCAGGTGAGGGGGATGGATTCGATGTGGCCTCGGAATATGTCGAACCAGACCCCAGTCGACTTTTGTTAATGTCAATAGACGAGCCGATGCGTCAGGGACATGTTCGAGATTTGTGTGCCTTCTTCGAATCACTTACAATATTTGGGGGAGATTCGATGACCAACAATACTAATAATTCGAGGAAGAGGCATATAGTGAACTTAACACGACAAATTGAGGGAGGCGCATCGGCACACCTAAGCAACAGAAAGGATGTGCCCTTTATAATTTTCGATGGGGATGATTTGAGGGGGATTACTGGGCCACATGAAGATGCGGTGGTCATAGGAGCAGAAGTATGCGGGGTGGAGATTCGACGAGTGCTGATTGATACGGGGAGCTCTGCTAATGTGCTTTTCAAGTCAACATATGAGAGATTAACTGCTCCGCCTCGAATAGAAAGATCAGAAAGGACTATCATAGGGTTTACTGGCGCAACAGCAAATGTGATAGGAGAGTTCGAGGGTGAAGTTTCTTTGGGAAAGGGGCCTTTCAAGAAGAAAGTACAAGTACTTTTTGTGGTGGTAGATTGTCCATCAAGTTACAATGCTATTTTTGGGAGGTCGTGGTTGGCTAAAATGTACGCTGTAGTTTCTACAGTTCATCAATGTTTGAAGTATGTGATTGAGGACCGAGTCGGCGTAGTTCGAAGTGATCAAAAGGTGGCAAGAGAATATTATGCTGTTGCATTTAGATTACGGGGCAAAAGTTCTGATGATCCGATGGAAAATTAGCAGTTTGGGGGGTTGTCTTCTGATGGAACAGATGAGGGAATTGATGATCCGAGGTCAACCCCGAGTTCTGTGGTGGTCAATGAGGAAATAGAAGAATATATTTTCAATAATGGCAGGGTACTTCGAATTGGGACCCTATTATCTTTATCGATGCGAGAAAAGTTGTTGACTTTTTTGTCTGAAAATTTGGACGTTTTTGCGTGGAGGTCTGAAGACGTTGTGGGGGTCCCAAGTGACATAATATGTCATAGTTTGGCGGTTGATCCGAAGGTCAAACCGATAATTCAAAAAAGAAGGGCCTTTTCATTGGAAAAATCCGAGGCAATAGTTGCCGAGGTGGATCGACTATACAAGATGGGTCATATCAGGGAAGCCAATTATCCGAGGTGGACGGCTAATCCGGTAGTAGTGAAAAAGAAGAATGGAAAATGGCGAATGTGTGTGGACTTCACAGATTTGAATAGAGCCTGTCCAAAAGATCCTTTTCCGGTGCCTCGAATCGATCAGTTAGTGGATTCTACTTCGGGAAATAAAATCTTGACGTTTATGGATGCGTTTTCGGGGTATAATCAGATTCGAATGAATCCAAATGATGAAGAAAACACGACTTTTATCACTGACAGAGGATTGCACTGCTACAGAGTGATGCCGTTCGGATTGAAAAATGCTGGGTCAACATATCAGAGGCTGATGAATAAGGCGTTTGCTTCACAAATAGGAAGAAATATCGAAGTGTACATCGATGACATGCTTGTTAAAAGCAAAAGTGATGATGAACACATTGATGATTTGGAAGAGACGTTTTTGAATCTTAGAGCAATACAATTGAAGTTGAACCCAGAAAAATGTACATTTGGAGTTCGATCTGGCAAATTTCTGGGTATATGATTAGTGAAAGAGGAATCGAAGTGGATCCAGATCAATTGAAGGCTCTGATATCTATGTCTTCACCTCGGAATATCAAAGAAGTGCAAATGTTAACGGGCAGGTTAACAGCTTTGAACAGATTCATTTCTTGTTTTTCAGATAAGTGCTTCCCTTTTTTCCAGGTGCTGCGTAGACCTAATAACTTTGAGTGGACCTCGGATTGTGAAGAAGCTTTTATGAAGATTAAAAGTCTTTTGTCCTCTCCTGAAATATTGTCGAAGCCTCGAAAGGGTGAGCAGTTATTTTTGTATATAGCAGTATCGGATTATGCGGTGAGTGCGGTTCTGGTCAGTGAAGATACGAGAATTTCAAAGCTTGTCTACTATGTCAGCAAAAGTTTGGTTGATGCTGAAAAACGCTATTTGAAGCTCGAAAAATTGGCACTGTGCATAGTAATGGCAGCAAGAAAAATGCGTCCTTACTTCCAGGCACATACGATTGTGGTTTGAACTTCATATCAATTAAAAAATGTTTTGCAGAAGGCAGATATCTCAGGAAGGATGACCAAGTGGTCTGTGGAATTAGGAGATTTCGATGTGTTATTCTCTCCTCGAACAGCTATCAAAGCTCAAGCTTTAGCAGATTTTTTGGTGGAATTCCACTCAAGCAGATCCGAAGAGAAAGATGGTGAAAAGGTGAACGAGAATCCGACGTGGACGATACGAACTGATGGGGGATCCAGTAACAAAGGGTCGAGTGCAGGAGTTGAGTTGGTGGCACCAACAGGGGAATTTATGTTTCAAGCTATAAAATTTGGCTTTCATGCTTCGAATAATGAAGCTGAGTATGAAGCTGTGCTAGCAGGATTACGGTTAGCAAAGATTTGTGGAGCGACATTTGTGCGCTTGGAAACAGATTCACAGTTGGTAGTTAACCATGTTAAAGGAGTATCGGAAGCTAAAAAGGAACGTTTGGTTTTGTACTTACAAGAGCTTCGGGGAATGATGGCACAGTTTGAAAATGTCGAAGTGGAACATATTCGAAGAGGTAGCAACACAATGGCTGATTCTTTGGCAACAATGGCTTACTCTGAAGAATATCCGTGGATCATTACACAACCATCGCCTTCGATCATACCGAATTCTGAGCAGTGTGAAGTTGTTAATGAGATAGTGAAAGATTCGATGTGCGCTCGAGGAGATTGGAGGTTTGACTTGCTAAACTTTATTTCGAAGGGAATTTTACCTCTTGATAAACACTTGCTTAAGAAAATAAAGTACAAAGCTCTTGGCTATGTGGTATTGGATGGGGTATTGTACAAAAGGTCTGCGTCGAAACCTTTGCTACGATGTTTAAGCAAACAAGAGTCTCAGGACATTTTATCCGAACTGCATGATGGGGATGGATCAGCTCATTGTGGATTCAAAGCCTTAACGCGTCGGGTATTGTTGGCAGGATATTATTGGCCTACTATTATGCAAGATGCCAAGTCGTTAGTTCGAAGCTGTGATACTTGCCAAAGGTATGCAAATTTAATACACAAACCAGCAGTACCCCTAATGACAATTTCAGAGGCGATTCCTTTCGATAGGTGGGGGGTTGATTTAGTGGGACCATTACCTATGGCTTCTGGTGGAAGACAGATGATTATTGTTGCGGTTGGTTATTTTTTGAAATGGGCAGAAGCAGAACCCTTAGCTGGGACAAAAGCTAAGGATGTAATCAAGTTTATTCAAAGTAACATTTGCTACCGTTTTGGAGTACCTCGAAAAATAACGACGGACAATGGTCCTCAATTTAATAACAAAGAAATGGACTCTTTTTGCTCTTCGAAAGGGATACAGCAATGCTTTTCCACTCCTTTCCACCCCCAGGCAAATGGACAGGTGGAAGTTACAAATAGATCTATTTTGGATGGTTTGAAGAAAAATTTGGCAGGAGCAGCAGGGAAATGGCCAAATTATCTTCAAGAGGTGCTATGGGCATATAGAACAACCCCTAGAGAGGCTACAAAAGAGACTCCTTTCTCTTTAGTATATGGAATGGATGCTGTGTGCCCTGCTGAATCTACATTGCCTTCTTATAGACTACTACAATATTCCGATGCGGATAATGATGAAGCTAGAAGGGTGGAGCTTGGAAGAAAAAAGGGTCAAAGCACATTTGAATGTGATTCATTATCAAACATTAATGAGGAGCAGGTACGATGCTAAAGTTAAGAGGAGAGAATTCAAAATTGGCGATCGAGTATTACGAAAAGTATTTCTTCA
The DNA here is from genome assembly GCA_036936605.1 of Limnanthes douglasii subsp. nivea. Lineage (NCBI taxonomy): Eukaryota > Viridiplantae > Streptophyta > Magnoliopsida > Brassicales > Limnanthaceae > Limnanthes > Limnanthes douglasii. The sequence goes on from JAUPFV010000003.1 coordinate 187,206,157, forward strand.
CACTAGGGATAAACACCTCGGAAAATTGGCCCCAAACTGGGAAGGTCCTTACGAAGTCAAAATGAGGGTCAAGCCAGGTTCCTACAGGTTGTCAGATCGAGAAGGGAGGATTCTCAAACATCCTTGGAATATAGAGCATTTGAAATTGTACTGTGAGTAAATTCAAACTTCGAATTTTTGTAAAACAGACATACTCTTTCCTTATCTGTTGGCCCAGAAAGGTTTTAATGAGGTGTCTGTTTAATATTGAATTTTTTAATAAAATTTCTTTTGGCCATTGGTTGTTTACTATGATGAGTGATTTATTATTTTGGTAACTTGGCAAAGATTGATCATCTTTGAAAGTTGACCAAGAATAATTTTCCGAAGCAATAGCTTTGAAGAAACAACCAAATTTTCGAGGTGCCACGTCTTATGAGTGCATCTAATTTTCGAGGTGCCACGTCTTATGAGTGCATCTAATTTTCGAGGTGCCACGTCTTATGAGTGCATCTAATTTTCGAGGTGCCACGTCTTATGAGTGCATCTAATTTTCGAGGTGCCACGTCTGATGAGTGCATCTAATTTTCGAGGTACATCCATTAATAAATACGTTTAATTTCCGAAGTGATAAATTTAAATAAGTACATCAGAAGTTTAAGATAAAATTTTAAGAGGAAGAAAAGTTGCTTGTTCATCGGATTAAACACGAAGTCTACAAAAAGGTGAGAATTACTTAGCCAGATACACAAAAAACAAACAGGATATGCCTAGACTATTAGGCATCATCTTCTTCTTCCGATGACTCCTCTGAAGCATCTTCTTCTTCGGAGGAACTTGGTGGCACTTCGAATGCTTCCCTCGGGCGACTTTCTTCAGGAACTTGTTTCCAAAGGTTCGTTAAATCCAACCTTGGACAGGCAGCATGAACCTCTCGAAGAATTTGAATAGCGGTATCAATTTGAGCTTTCTTGATACCTTCAAGCATTAAAGAGCCAACAGCGGCCTCGGCCTTTTTAACGGCAGCATTCTTTTCTTCTTTGAATTTTGTTCGAAGCGTAGTCAACTCAGTTTGGCAATTCTCCAGCTTCTCCTGAGTTTCTTTAACAAGTTTCTCAGCATCAGAAGATTTTTGCTTTGCCTCGGTAATTGCGGTGGAATGTTGAGAATTTAAGTTTTCAAGAGCTTGTCGATGAGAAGCCTCCAGAGCTTCGACTTTTTCTTTGTGCTCTTTAGCAAGTTTGTCTTTTTCAGCTTCGAATTTTTGAAGTGCCTCTGTTTTCGAAGTCTTTTCGAACTCTATCTCCTTTTTACTCTTGATCAGTTTTTGTGCAAGAAGCTCCAATTATGCATGTGAATTTTTTACTTCTTCACATAATTTGTTGGCTGCAGCACTTAAGTTTTCAAAAGGATGAAGGATCGAAGTTACCTCATCAGATTTGTTTGAATTGGGAAAGGTTGTTGGTCGCTGACAGACAGGAGCGATAGCGTTGGATGTCGAAGCCATAGCAGCCCCAGTAGAAGTTGATGGAGCAAAATTGGTAGGTTGAGAATCATTGCCAGTAAATGCAAAATCCCCGCTTGAATTGAAGTTTTCAAGGTTGAGGTAATCATCCACTTGACTATCTCCTAGTGTTAGTCCTCCATCAGGGTTCTCTTCGATAAAGGTTTTCCCATGCACCTCGGAAGCTAGCACTTCCTCTAGCATATCAGCCTCGTTCTTCTTCTTGGGTGTACCAGACTTGCTCTTTTTCTTCTTTGAAGAATTGTCTTTTTTCTTTTTTAGAACAGGTTCATCTTCTTCAGAAATGGGGGGAAGCTGAGGTGCAGACGCTTTTCGCTTTCTTTTAGTCTTCGAGGTGTTGGAAGATTTAGCCTTGATTGCTTTGGGTTTCTTGAGGGTTTGCTTCGCTTTCTTTTTTAAAGGTAAGTGGCTGTCACTTCGATTCCGGGTCGGAAGATAGCATTTCCCATCTGGAGCAAGTATCCTCTGAATTGCTAGGATGGGATCTGGAGGCACCATCGGATCTTGAGGGAAGTCAGCCCCTAACGATATACGCCAGAGATGGCTGTTGACGAAGTTGATAGGCTCAAATGCTGAATGAAAGCCATTTCCCCAAGACTTTTCTGCCCACTCAGCCATTTGTTGGAAGATGAGTTTGGCTTCTTTTCGACGACTCTTGAACCGCCTCGGAATTTCTAAGGAGAGACAAATAGTTGGTTAAATAAATCGATTTAAAACAATTAGATAAATAAAGGAAGGTATCACTTACTGCTATCTCTCCAAGTAAGGGTGAGTTTGGAAGGATTGGCATCGGAAATTTCTTTGCCGTTTTCCCAGGCTCCTGATAGGAAGACGAATCTTTGCTTCCAGAACTTGTCAGCTTCGAGGAGGTCGTCGACAATTTTTAAATCATCTTCAAGAGTTAGATAATAAAACGGCAGAACTGGGCCATTCAAAACTTTGGTTACTGAGATGAAGTCCTCGATTTCGAGGGGGATGCCTCCAAGCCTTGATACCATGATTGCTGAGAATAAAGTAAAGAGCAAGTTGGGAGTGACTTGTGTTGGACACAATCTGTGGATTTCGAAGTACCTCACTATCATCGGATCAAGGGGAAACCGAAGTCCCCAGTTGAAGAGCTCAGGGTACACTACTAGCTCATCTTTCTGACAGTTTAGAGGTGTCTCTCCTTCTACTGGTAATCGAAAAATCATGTTATCGGTTAATCCCCATAACTTTCTGAGCTGCTCTTTCTCTGATTCGAGGTAGTAGCTGTAGGGTACATTCTTTAAGGCAAGAATATACCAAGCAGAAAGAGGTTTAAGATTTTCTTGAACTAAGGCAGCAACGCTCTCGGGAAGTGTAATAAGAGCTTTTTTCCCTCGAATCTTCTTTGGAGGAGCTACACCATCAGCCTCAGATTCCTCTTCGGCATCAGATTCAGTAGCTTCAGAATCGTCTTTTTTGTTATCTTCATCAGTGACTTTATTAGAGCAACTTCGGATTTGAGTCTCCTGTTGAGTCACAGGAATTGGCTGACTACACTCTGGTGTAATGTCATCCACTTCTTGTGGGGGAGGAGAAGAGTGTGGGGGAGGAGAAGAGTTTTCTGCTTCTTCACCCATTGCTAGGAAAGGTGATTTTTTGGCACGTTTGACTTTGATAGCTTCGAATTGAGGAGGGAGTGTGTTGGATTGAAGGTCTTTTGTCGCTTCGACTTGAAGGACAGGTGATTTGGGTTGTGATTTATTATCAGTTGGTGGCTTGTCTAAAGTAACGACTTTAGATTTCCGATGAGGTATTAGCACTGAAGAATTAGCTGGATTTCGAGGAGGAGAGGTTGTTGGGTTAATCTCTGGGTTTGAAGCTAAGGGTGAAGACGAAGTGGAAAGGTTAGGGTCGAAATTACCGTATTTAAAAGTAGTACAGGAAGAGTGAGGACCGTTGTAGATCAACCCAGCAGCTTTGTATTCTTTGGCTCTTCGAGAAATGCAAAGATAATCGTAGGCCCCGAATACTTGATTGCTAGAACCAGGGAAAGGAGGTTTCTTTGATTTTACTGGTTTTCTGGGTTTAGATCTTTTGTATTTGGGATATCTTCTCATACAATGGTATCGATCTAAGAGGTTGCTTTGGTGGATGAAAAAGATGAAGTAATTTAAAGATTTATGAAGAACAGGTTGAAGATGGCTTGAAGAACAGGTTGAAGATGGCTTGAAGAACAGGTTGAAGATGAAGAACAGGTTGAAGATGGTTCAAGAGGTGATTTCTCTAAAAAGTTTTTAGTGAATGAAGAGTTGGGTATTTATAGGATAAAGCAGTGACGTTGAGAATATGGAGAGGCAAAATCAGTGAGTTGCTCTCATTGGGTGGAATATGAAACGAAAAGAAAGCGTGTAGTGTCATGGGTCTACTATTAAAGGTCTAATCAATTTATCAAGTAGGGATTAGAGATTTCGAAGTATTAGCAAAACTACGTTCCTAGTAATAATGTTCGAAGTTGAGGCGAAGCTATATTTCAAGTTGGCAAATTCGAAGCGATGAGGAAATCTGTTTGCACTTATTCATAAATTCGAGGAGAAGTCACAAATCATTGGTTTCAATCATAGTAAAGAGATAAAGTGAAGAAAGTTGTATTGACTCAAGATAGAGTTCGAAGAGCTAGTAGTTCTTATAAATGTCTGTATAAGAACTAGGGGGGCTACTGATAAGGAAATATATTCCTCAGGGACCTAAGTGCAATTGATAGAGACTAAAGTGATAATTTCTGTAAATATAGGGTCAAATTAGACTTTAAGAGAAATGTAAAGGGTTGAACTGCAAATATACCATTATGTAACCGTTTCTCTAACTAACTCACTCAGTCTATTTAAAGAGGCTGAAGAAGTTAGTTAGGCCTATGAAATAATCAGAAGCACTTTTCACTTCCTAAAATTCTCTAAGTAGATTTGTGTTCTTGATTTTATCATTTCAGCTTTAATTCTCACCAGATAGTAATAATGATATAAATAAAAAAAATTATTTTGGGTTAGAAGATGAAATATTGTTAGGGACCTGTTCAAATTAAACTAAATTTATAATTTAGGAGTTTCATCTTTATTTATTTATATATATATATATAGACGACAAGAGATAAAAATACTTAAGAAACACTTCAAAATACATAAAAAAAATAAAAAGAGAAAGCATTTTCGAATATATATATATATATTTGATTTTCGGATATGTTGAGTGCTGTCCATGTAAAGAGGTCTGATAAAAAGATAAACGGTTTCAATTTTTGTTGAAATTTGGACAATTGTTTAAGACTTCTAACACTTAAATCTGACCAGTTGGATTATGATCCGGTGCTACAAATCGGGAGAATAGCTGCTAGAATAGTGTAGTCTTTTAGTGATATTGTTTCCTCTTTTTGTTATCTATTATTCTGTGTAATTGTTGTTGAATTTTAAAATCTTTATTAGATTGAATTGGACTTACTTGTACCCTCAACTATAGAAACAGAAGTGGTTTGGATGGACTCCTCATAGGTCCCGTGTTTTTTTTACTCTTTACATTGAATTCGTTTTTTCCACGTAAAATAAATCTTGTGTGTTGATTTATTTTATTGTTCCTTATTTTCATGATTGGACGCTTGGTTTACTTTAGTTAATTAATTGGTGAAATCATTGGTCGTAAATTAGGTTTCTTCTTTGTTTGGTTGATTGTCTTGAAGTTCATTGAGTGATTTGATATATTACTCTTTGGGGTCCAACAGTTGGTGATTTTTGTTTCCGTTGATTTTATATTATTGTTTGGGACCTAGAGTTGGTTTCAAAGCTTGTGTTTTTAAGATATTGAATATGGAGTATTAACAATGGTAACTTCAAATTGTAAAACCATAAGAGAATCAAGAATTTTTGTGAGATACGGATAATGATAACGTATCATTGATTTGAGCATTTGGTGAGTGTTATCGTGTTGATAGTTTGAATTCATAATGGTTTGTACATTCATATGCTTCATATTATTGTGTCTTCGAGATAAAATATTTATTGAACTACAAAAGTGGCAATATTAATTATTTGATAATTATTTGACAGAAAAGCTACATAAAGCTTTGTTTTCATTGAAGTCCATTATTAATGAGAACTTATTTGTTTTCATATTATATTATTTTTATTTTCGGATATGTTGAGTGAAGCCAAATTAAAGAGGTCTGATCAAGAGGAAAACGATATCGGTTTTTGTTGAAATTTAAACACTATGTTTAGGAAATCTAAGGTTTAAATGTGACTGGCTGGATTGCGATTTGGTACTATCGATCGGGAGAAAACACTACTGGAACAGTGCAGTCTTTTGGTGATATTTTTCCCTCTTTTTGTTATGTATTATTCAGTGTAATTGTTGTTGCGTTTGTAAATATTTATTAGATTCTTTTTGGAATTACTTGTACCCTCAACTATAATAACATAAATGGTTTGGATGGACTCCTCATATGCCTCCTTCTTTTTTAACTATTTACATTGAATTGATTTTTTCCATATAAAATAAATCTTGTGTGCTGATTTATTTTATTGTTGTTCGGTACCTATAGTACAACTGACTTTTTCATCCATCCACTGTAATCAGGATTGTTTTCCACCTGACTCATAGAGCATTACAACGAATCTTTATCGCGATGTGGTGGGTGATGTGGGTGAAATTCTCAGATACCAAACATGATATACCAGAAGCCAGATGTTATACTCAAGGTGAATGATCTGCTCTATAAGATCACTAGTATGACCTAGTTTGGAGTGTCAGTGGCTCATCAAGCAGAGTGACTTGATTGGAGTGTATCAATACGGTGGTACTTGATTGAAGTGACGCTAACGAGCAAAACAGTATGATGACAAGAGTGAGCTGATTAGAGTGAGAAGGCACATGTCAATTAAGAGGAGGCTAAAATGGTACTTCTTTCGAGAGGAGGATTTGTTGGGATTGCGACCAAAGTCCCACATCCCACATCGGTTAAACATAGGAAGGGTAAATGGTATATAAGTAAGAACATATCTCAACTAACATGAGGCATTTTTGAAGTGGACCAAAAGCAAAGTTGTGCCGGTTTTGATTTATTCCGCTTAAACAATTTATCCATGAGATACGGTCGTACCATCACCACTTATTAAGAAAAAGTATGACACATTATGGTAGAACATCATTAGATTTATTGCAATGCAAACTTACTATCATAAACAATTTATCCATGAGATATACCACTTATTAAGAAAAAGTATGACACATTATGGTTAAAAAAAATAGGGCTAGGGTTTTATTGGTTATAATAGAATATGGTAATATTTACAAAAAAAACTTATGCCAATATTTATAGAGTACTTTTCTAATGGGCTAATGAGCATAATATCTCTAACAAATTTAATATCTCTAATGTTGATTGCAGTCACAGTAAAGAGGTCTGATAAAGAGATAAACGGTTTCAATTTTTGTTGAAATTTGGACAACTGTTTAAGACTTCTAAGACTTAAATCTGACCAGTTGGATTGTGATCCGGTGCTACAAATCGGGAGAATAGCTGCTAGAATAGTGTAGTCTTTTAGTGATATTGTTTCCTCTTTTTGTTATCTATTATTCTGTGTAATTGTTGTTGAATTTTAAAATCTTTATTAGATTGAGTTGGACTTACTTGTACCCTCAACTATAATAACAGAAGTGGTTTGGATGGACTCCTCATAGGTCTCGTGGTTTTTTACTCTTTACATTGAATCCGTTTTTTCCACGTAAAATAAATCTTGTGTGTTGATTTATTTTATTGTTCCTTATTTTCATGATTGGACGCTTGGTTTACCTTAGTTAATTAATTGGTGAAATCATTGGTCGTAAATTAGGTTTCTTCTTTGTTTGGTTGATTGTCTTGAAGTTGATTGAGTGGTTTGATATATTACTCTTTGGGGTCCAACTGTTGGTGATTTTTGTTTCCGTTGATTTTATATTATTGTTTGAGACCTAGAGTTGGTTTCAAAGCTTGTGTTTTTAAGCTATTGAATATAGAGTATTAACAATGGTAACTTCAAATTGTAAAACCATAAGATAATCAAGAATTTTTTTGAGATACTGGTAATGATAACGTATCATTGATTTGAGAATTTTGTGAGTGTTATCGTGTTGATAGTTTGAATTCATAATGGTTTGTACATTCATATGCTTCATATTATTGTGTCTCCGAGATAAAATATTTATTGAACTACAAAAGTGGCAATATTAGTAGTGTAAATATGGGAAATTAGAGCTCATATAGGATTGTTAGGTTGGGTGATGTTCGTGTGAAGACATATGTTGGGTAAATACTTACATTGATGGATATGCGTAATATTACTGATCAACATCTGAATTTTGTGTGTGTAAATATGCTTGATTAAGAAGGCTTATGTCATACATTTGGTGATGGTAAGTGGAATATGTCTGAGGGTTTGATGGTAGTTGCTCGAGGTGATTTATGTTGCTCTTTATATAAGATATATTCAGACATATGTTCTTTTGAGTTGAATGCAGATGAGGAAAATAATTCTCCTATCTTTTTGTGTTGGTCATTGTATAAGACATATTTACGTATATGTTCTTTTGAGGTGAGTGAAGTTGAGGAACATAATTCTCCTACTTTTTGACATCGAGTATTAGGATGCATAGTGACAAGAAGATGAAAACCTTGGCTAGAAAGTCACTCATTCTTGTTTAAAAATCTATCATTATTGACCATTGTGATAATTATTTGACAAAAAACCTACATAAAGCTTTGTTTTCATTGAAGCCCGTTATTAATAAGAACTTATTTGAGGAAGAATTTTATGATGAATAAATTTTATGAGCATGAAGAGCAATCTACACCTGGTCTGGAGGATGCACATCTTTGAAGGTCGATTCCTAAAGAAACATCAAGCTCTACATTAAGCTCACCGAGGTGAGTTTCAAGTGATTACATCATGATTATATCTTCCCCGTGATGGGCTGGAGAGGAAGATTGTTATGGTGCATACCAAATTAGGCTCAATTTATAACTTTGGATTTTCATCTCCCTAGGGTTGTATATATACGAGGATTAGAGATAAGAGATTCAAGAGACACTTAATAACACACAACAGAACAAAAAGAGAGAGTTTTTTTTCGAAAGAACAAATAAATAGATTATTTTTATTTTTGAATATGTTGAGTGAAGGCAAATTAAAGAGGTCTGGTCAAGAGGAAAATGATATCGGTTTTTGTTGAAATTTAAACACTATGTTTAGGAAATCTAAGGTTTAAATGTGATTGGCTGGATTGTGATTTGGTACTATAGATCGGGAGAAAACACTACTAGAATAGTGTAGTCTTTTGGTGATATTTTTCCCTCTTTTTGTTATGTATTATGTGTAATTGTTGTTGTGTTTGTAAATATTTATTAGATTCTTTTTGGAATTACTTGTACCATCAACTATAATAACATAAATGGTTTGGATGGACTCCTCATAGGTCTTATGCTATTTTTACTATTTACATTGAATTGATTTTTTCCATATAAAATAAATTCTGCGTGTTGATTTATTTTATTGTTGTTCGGTACCTATAGTACAACTGACTTTTTCATCCATCCACTGTAATCAGGATTGTTTTCCACCTGACTCATAGAACATTACAACGAATCTTTAATGCGATGTGGTGGGTGATGTGGGTAAAATTCTCAGATACCAAACATGATGTACCAGAAGCCAGATGTCATACTCAAGGTGAATGATCTGCTCTATAAGATCACTAGTGTGACCTAGTTTGGAGTGTCAGCGGCTCATCAAGTAGAGTGACTTGATTGGAGTGTATCAATACGGTGGTACTTGATTGAAGTGACGCTAAGGAACAACACAGTATGATGACAAGAGTGAGCTAATTAGAGTGAGATGATACATGTCAATTGAGAGGAGGCTAAAATGGTACTTCTTTCGAGAGGAGGATTTGTTGGGATTGCGACCAAATTCCCACATCCCACATCAGTTAAACATAGGAAGGGTAAATGGTATATAAGTAAGAACATATCTCAACTAACATGAGGCATTTTCGAAGTGGACCAAAAGCAAAGTTGTGCGGGCCTTTGGGTTCAAAGCGGACAATATTGAAAATAAATGTGTTGTATAAGTGTAAATATTTTAACAAATTTGTTGTATAAGTGTAAATATTTTAACAAATTTAAAATGTATTTTTTTATTTGTACTCTAAATAGTTTAAATATATTTATTGAGTTTCAAAACTAGTTTAAAACTTTATAGATATATTTTTAAAACTTTATAGATATATTTCTTCATGGTTTCTACTACAATACTAACTTCGAACACCATTAGATTTATTCCGCTCAGTTATCCAGAACATCATTAGATTTATTGCAATGCGGTTTTATAAAACTGAGCGTTTCTCCATGGGATACGGTCGTACCATTTATTAAGAAAAAGTATGACACATTATGGTTATGCACTACAAATAACTAAATAAACTTACTATCATAAACAATTTATCCATGGTCTAAAATTGATGATTCATTTGATAAATAAAGAGATGAATGTATTCTCAAAGATTGATTTTGTAAATAAAAATAAATAAAATAGGGCTAGGCTTTTATTGGTTATAATAGAATATGGTAATATTTACAAAAAAAAACTTATGCCAATATTTATAGAGTATTTTTCTAATGGGCAAATGGGCATAATATATCTAACAAATTTAATATCTCTAATATCTCTAACATCCTTCATTAGACTCACAATGCAATAGTATTAAGCATTTAGAGTTTGTCACACACAAAACAAAAATGAGATGTCATGCAAGCTAATGGAACAAATGTAAGCAAGATAGTCTCAATGTGAAGATGATGATGAGTGAAGTGGCAATCAATTTCAACGTGTTTCGTCCTATTATAAAAAGAAAATTATTTGAAATCCTACATGGCGTGTGTTATCACATTGTAAGGAATTGAATTTAGTAATGCTAACTCTCGCATGTTACAGAATAAATGCCCAAAAGCTCAAAACCCAAAGGCAATCTCTCGAAACTCTGAAAATCTTCACAAACCTCAAAACTCAAAATCCATTTTTGCCGACGAAGGTGAAGGGAGAGACAAAGGTAGTTCTATTTTGTTTATTTCTTGTGTTCGTAATAGAACCGCAGAGATGTGAATAAAAAAGGTGGTTTTTAGGGTTGTGGAATTAGAGATTTAAGATGAAGACTCTTTGTTTCTCGAATTAGGGTTTTAGGTCTAAAGAATTAGGATTTATATTTCTCGAGTTAGGATTTTTTATTTGGGTTATGGGTTATTGAGTATGATTTGGGTTATAGGTTATTGGGTAATTGACTTGGGCATAAATGAGTTGGGTTTTTGGGTTTTATTTTTTAACTCGGTCCAGTATAATAAAATAGTAAATTGGTAAATGTTAAAAATAAGATAAATGGTAAATAATAATAGTAAATAGTAAAATTTAGGTGGATGCTCACTAAACAGATGACTATGCAGCTGAAGAGGTATTATTGACATATTTTTTAGAACCAATAATGGGACAAAATGTTGATATTTGGACAATCACATGTCAAATTCTTAATACTAGCATGTGCAAGGAATAATATTGTAAATTTCTAAAACATAGACGACTACTGAAAGACAAAAATAAATATAAAAACGAGTTTCATAAAAACGCGAAATATAAGGGAATAATGATGACTTTTAGCCAACCTTTTACAAGATTTTAAGTTTGAAAATTAAAAATAAAACAAGTAAAGTTATAGTTTTGTTTTCATACCTAATTCTTTCATTTAAATATAGTAATATTTTATCATAATTATTTTATTAGAAACATAAAAATTAATATATAATGATTGGCTTTTGATGCTTAGAGATAACCAAAATCACTAATATCTGATATCTAGGGATTAACATAAGTTAAAGGGATTATATATATCAAAACCGAAATCACAGCCTTTCTTCTTTGTCTTTCTTTGTTTTTCTTCATCTTCCTTGTCTTTTCTTCCAAAACCCCAAACCAAGATAGGTTCTCGTTGATGAAGTACAAGAACCAACCCAACATCACTACTTATATATATTATGTTCATTTTATTTCTTAAAGAAAATTATAAACCATGCCCTTATTATTCTTCGTAAAGAGATTTTAGGATCAAATCACAAACACAAGAAACTGGACGAAAACAAGCCTTACTCGACTCAGAGTCAGTATCAACACTCGGTGGTTCTTGATGACGGTGAATACGTGTATAGCAAGCAACCAATGGTTTATGCACTTTCAATCAGGGATATTTCCGTTCAGATTACAAACGAAAAAAACTTAACACATACTTGATAATTTAGTGTCTGCATTATGAGGTTCTCGACCACAAATACGTGCAGTGCCGACAGCTGATGGGCATTTATTACGACACATTTTTTAGTTATATACAAAATGGGCTAAAGCTTAGTAGTGGATATATGGAATCTCTTCGACAACAAAAAACCATGAACTTGGTCCTCAAACAAAAGCTACATTTGGTTCTACATCTGGATCAGACTCTCATTCATACCGTTCGCGAGGAAGATTTGAAGCCCGAGGTGATACATAAGTAGGAATTTAAGGACTAAAATGTAAATAATGTTAGTTTAGGAGAACAATTATAATTATGTAATATTATTAAGGACTAAGGGTAATTTATCCTCTTTTGTGTAACCGTTTTCAGTTTAAGGCTAAGTCTTAGCACCTCTATATAAAGGGCAACGCTAACTAATAAAGGAGTTGAACAATTTTTTATCTTACTCATTTGTGCTCTGACTTTCTCTCTCTAAAAACTCTCTTATTCTTTCTCTCTCTAGAATTCGCTTATTACTTCTTCCTAAAAGAACATTCTTAATAAATAAACCCACCAAATTGATAATTCCACTATGGACGATTAAGAATCAACGACTTGTCTGTTCGAATTTTAATACAATCTTCTTGTTTTTTCGTTTGAATTTCATCATATAATGAATCCCGAAAACAATTCGTCACTTCGATCAGCAATGGAAACTTTAAAAGATGACTTACAAATAAATGAGAACATACTGGATGGATCAACTCCGATCCAAAATCAATCAGACATTGAGATGCGTATGAATCAACTTTTAGACAAAATAATTGTGCTAAATGAAAAATATGAACAACGACAACAAGAAATCCACTCGGTGAAGCTCAAATACAAGGTAAGACAAGAGAATGAAAAGACTGACATGAGAGATCAATCTGATCGGTGTCATGCTGCTCGGCGAGCTAAAAGTGAACATAAAAAAGCGCGCTTCGAATCTCCTAAAGAGCGTTATTCCTCTTGCAAATAGAAAAAGATAAGAAAAAGTATGTGACCTCTAGTGATGAAGAGGTAGAAATCTCTACGTCAGAGTTTAAAACATATAGAAGTTCTTCGAAAGAGGAACCGGACAGAGAGCAGTCGATGAAGCATAAAAAGGAATACAAATCTAAAAGGGACAATGCTTATCGTTCTACGTGGTGTGAAGGGAACACCTCGAATCACTATGCTGAGACTGATCGAAATCTATATGCAGTAATAGGAAATGATTATCAATTTGTGTAAGGTGTCGACTGGAGAAACTCTTCATTGACAAGTGAGTTTCGACCCATAACACTTCCGAAGCGTTTTGACATTTCTAAGGTGGAAACGTTCGATGGGATGCAAGATCCCGATGAACACATCGAACAATTTAAGAACTACATGATGAACTTTGAAGATGATGACCGACTGGTGTGTCGTTCATTTTCGCAGACTTTTAAAGGGACAATTTTAGAGTGGTACAATCAGAGTATGAGGGGATCCATCTCAAATTTTATGGATTTTTACACTATTTTTCGAAGGTAGTTTGTGGGGACTACAGAAATGAGAGTAAATGGAGATACCAGTATCCGGTGCAAGCAAGCAGCTGGGGAGAAATTAAAGGATTATACGAAGATGTTTATTTTGACTAAAGCACGTTTGGATAATTGCGAATAAAATGTTGTGATGGAAGCTTTTCACCAAGGACTATTGCCAGGGGATCTGGCCAATGAAACTACAAAGAGGAGAGCTTTAACTTTTGGAGCTTTGATGCCTCAAGTTGAGGATAAGATTAAGATCGATGAGTCAACTAGAGTCCGAGGAGGACCAGTTAGCACTCTAAAGAATTCGAGTCAGGTGGCCAATAACTAAGAGAAACCCTCAAATGGAAATGGTAATCAACAGACATGACAGAAGAACAACAACTTGCCACCTCGAACTGGTGGATATTCAAATCACGCTCCATCTTATAACTATAACAAACCAAGGCAAAATCAATTGGTTAGGCCATAATATTATGTTGATTTGACAGAGAATGTGGTTGCAATCTTTGATAAGGACAAGAGTTTTGTAAATTTTAGGAAGCCAGGTCTAATAAGTAGGCTAAGAGAGGAACAGAACAACAAATATTGCAGGTATCATGAAGATATTGGGCACGATACCAATGATTGCATTGCTCTGAAAAAAGAGGTTTAGACTTTGATAAAAAATGGAAAGCTTTTGACTTATGTGAAGTCACAAGGGAGCGGCTCGAAAAACACAGCGTCAACTTCGAAGGCGAGTCCAGTTGCACCAGCTGCGAATTTGATTATTTTAGATTCAAAGGTTGAAGAATCTGATGCTTCTTCGGAATATATGGAGAAGGATCCGAACAAATTGCTTTTGATGGCAGTTAAAGAGCCAATAGAAAAGGGGCATGTGCGAGATTTATGCAAAAAATTTGAGTCATTAGCCATTTTTGGAGGCGATTCAATGACTGACAACTCTGATAGCTCGAGGAAGAGACATGTCGTTAATCTGACAACTCAAATTGAAGGGAAAATTTCCACACATTTGTATGGAAAAAAGTCTATTCATTTTATTCCATTTGATGAAGATGATCTGCGGGGAACAGCAGGGCCACATGAAGATGAAGTGTAACAGCTCGTGTGATTGGAGAATTCGAGGGAGAAGTAATCTTGGGAAAAGGACCGTTCAAGAAGAAGATCCAAGTGATTTTTGTGGTGGTGAACTTCCCCATGAGTTACAATGTTATTTTTGGAAGGTCGTGGCTTTCTAGAATGTATGGGGTTGTATCAACGGTTCACCAATGTTTAAAGTATGTGGTAGGAGGTCGAGTTGGGGTCGTTCGAGACGACCAGAAGGTAGCTAAAGAATGTTATGCCATTGCACTTCAGATCCGGGGATCCATCAGTGGAAATTTGATGCATGAATGACAGTCAGAGGGGTTGACCTCAGATTTAGAAGAAATATTTGACGATCCGAAGGAAACCTCAGGGTCTTTAACGATAAGTGAAGAAATTGAGGAACTTACTTTTGTCGGAAGGAAGAGTGCTTTGAATCGGAACCTTACTGACCTCATTCTTACGTTAACAACTGTTATAGTTTTTATCTGTTAATTTGGATGTTTTCGCTTGGAAAACAGAGGATGTAACAAAAGTACCAGTCGAGGTGATTCGTCATAGCTTGGCTATTGATCCAAATATGAAGCGATTGATTCAAGAAAGAAGGGAATTCTCTTGGGAAAAATCAGAAGCAATTGTTTCTGAGGTGGACCGGTTATCCAAGGTCGGCCATATAAGGGAATCATAATATCCTTTGCGGACAAAAAATTCGGTAGTGGCAAAAAAGAAGAATGAGAAATGGAGAATGTGTGTGGATTTTACAGACTTGAATTGAGCCTGTACGACCTTTATAACTTATAAAAAACTAACATTCATGCATCAGGAAATAAAAAACTAACATTCATAGACGCTTTTGCAGGATATAATCAGATTCAAATGGATAAAAAAGATCAATAATGTACGACTATAACTTATAGAGGATTGCACTGCTATAGGGTTGTGCCCTTTGGAATGAAAAATGTTGGAGCCACTTATCAAAGATTAATGAATAAAGTTTTTGCCACTCAGATCGGAAGAAATATAGAAGTATATATAGACGATATGATGGAAAATTTTAAAGGATGATGTGCATCTTGATGATTTAGAGGAAGCATTTTTTAATTTAAATGTATTTAGGTTA
This sequence comes from Limnanthes douglasii subsp. nivea, assembly GCA_036936605.1. NCBI lineage: Eukaryota > Viridiplantae > Streptophyta > Magnoliopsida > Brassicales > Limnanthaceae > Limnanthes > Limnanthes douglasii. The sequence goes on from JAUPFV010000003.1 coordinate 187,221,719, forward strand.
AATTTGAATCCTGAAAAATGTACCTTCGGAGTTCGGTCATGGAAGTTTTTGCGTTATGTAATCATTGAAAAGAATAGAAGCTCACCTAGAACAGTTGAAAGCCTTGATAATAATGAATTCACCTCGGTCTATTAAAGAAGTCCAAATTCTGACAGGAAGGTTAGCAGCACTTAACCGGTTTATTTCTATATTTTCTGACAAATTCTTCTCTTTCTATCAAGTTTTATAAGGACCAAACAGATTTGAATGGACATCGGAATGTGAGGAAGCATTCACAAATATAATTTTTTTTATCATCACCAGAAATATTGCCAAACCCTCAAAATGGAGAGAAGCTCTTTTTGTACATTGCGGTATCAGATTTTGCACTAAGCACGGTGTTGATCAGTGAAGATTTAGGTATTTCGAAGCTAGTATACTACATCAATAAAAGTTTAGTGGTAGAAGAAAATAGGTATTTGAAGTTGGAAAAGTTGGCATTAGAATTGGTGATTGCTGCTACGAAAATGCGCCCCTATTTTCAAGCTCACACTATTGAAGTCCAAACTTCATGCCCTTTGAAAAATGTTTTACAACGACCTGACATTTTGGGGAGAATGACCAAGTGGTCAATGGAGTTAGGAGATTATGATATTTTGTTCACACCTCGAACTGTAATAAAAGCGCAAGCATTAGTAGATTTTTTTGTTGAATTCCATTCGAACAGATCAGATGTGAAAGAAAGTAAAGAAGACGCATCGGTAAATTCGAGATGGATTGTTCGAACAGATGAAGGGTCTAGTGTTTCAGGGTGCAGTGTTGGGGTTCAGTTAATAACTCAAACTAGAGAAACGATGATTCATTCTATTAAATTTGGTTTTCACGCTTCGAAAAATGATGCTAAATATGAAGCTGCGTTGGCAGGTTTAAGATTGACAAAAATTTATGGAGCAAATTCAGTACGCTTGGAAATATATTCTCAATTGTTAGCAAATCAAGTATCTGGATTTTCTGAAGTAAGAAAGGATTGTTTAATTTTATATCTTTGGGAACTTCAGAATTTAATGCTGTTGTTCGATGATGTTGTTGTTGAATATATTGGTCAAGGGAGTAACATGGTGGCTGATTCTTTAGCAAATATTTCTTATAATGAGGAATATCCTTGGATTTTGCTACAAGAAAATCCTTCACTTGTTACTCAATCTAATCAGTGCGAATATATAGAGACGTTCTTTCTCACATCTAAGGCTATTCGAGGCGATTGGCGAGCAAATATTCTTAATTTTTTTACTCAAAAAACATTACCAGATGATACGAGTTTGGCCAAAACATTAAGAGGTAAAGCTGTCAGATATATAATGTTAGATGGAATATTGTATAAAAAGGCATTAAGCATGCCATTATTACGATATATAGACAAGAAAGAATCACAAGAGGTATTATCAGAATTGCATCATGGTGAAGGGTCAGCTCATTGCGGGTTTAAAGATTTGGCACGACAAGTTTTACTTGCGCGATTCCATTGGCCTACAATCATGAATGACGCTAAGAATTTAGTTCGAAGTTGTGATACTTGTCAAATATTTGCTAACGTTATTCATAGGCCAGCGGTGCCACTCATGTCTATAACTGAGGCTTCTGGATAAAGGCAAATGATAATTGTAGCAGTGGATTATTTTATAAAATGGGTCGAGACAGGACCACTATCAGGAACAAAGGAAAAAGATGTGCTTAAGTTTATTATAAATAGTATTTGTTGTCATTTTGAAGTTCCTATAAGAATTACGACAGATAATAGCCCTCAATTTAACAATACAAAAATGGCTTCATTTTGCACGTCGAAAGAAATTCAACAAAGTTTTTTTACGCCTTTTCATCCTCAAGCTAATGGACAAGTCGAGATGACAAAGAGAACAATTTTAGAAGGCTTGAAGAACAACTTGACAGGGGCATCGGAAAAATGGCCAAATTATTTGCAAGAGGTGTTTTGGGATTATCGAACAATTTCTAGAGAAGCTACAAAAGAAACTCCTTTTACTTTAGCATATAGAAAGGATGCAGTCAGCCCCATAGAATATACGATGTCATCTTTTAGGATAAATCAATATTCTAAAAGATCCAATGATGAAGTTAAAATGGCAAATTTAGATTTGATTGAGGAGAAAATAGTTCGAGCTCATTTTAATGTAATCCATTACCAAACTCTTATAAGGAATAAATATGATTCGAAGGTGAAAAGAAGAGAATTTAAAGAAGGTGATAAAGTGTTGAGAAAAGTGTTCTTACATACAAAGAAGAAAAGCCGTGGAAAAATTGCTCCAAATTTGGGAAGGGCCTTATATGGTTGTTGAGAGGATAGGCAAGGATCTTATAGTCTTTGTGATTTTTAACGTAGGATGCTTTAGCACCCATGGAGTATACAACATTTGAAGTATTATTGGGAATATATTTCTCTTTGTATTTTATATTTTTTACTATTGAATGGCACACTCTTTCCTACCTTGTTGGCCCATGGAGGTTTTAACGAGACGTTATGTACATATTCAATACTATCAATGAAATGCATTTTTGGCCAATGGTTGTTTACGAGTGCTTATTAAAAACTATCTGAACAACTTATGAAAGACTAATCATCTTTGAGGTTGGTTAGGAGTAGAATTTGCCGAAGTGTGTATTACACTTTTCGAAGAAACAACCGTTTTCGAGATACTATGTTCAATAAATACATTGTGATTTTTCGAAGTGCGACGCTCAATAATGCACAGTATTTTTTCCCGAAGTGGTATATTTATAATTTGTAGTTATATATTGTGTGAATTTCGAAGTGAATTATCATATTTAAGGAGTTATATTTTAAAATTTATCATACCTATTTTAGGATTGTTAACATCGAATAATTTATGAAGATGATAAAAACGAAAAATAAGCAAAATATTTGTCAATTAGATTAATTCTTCGAAGTACAATAAGCAAGTTTCTAATTTGACAAGTACAAAAAGGATATGTTTAAAAAGTTATAAATTTATTCAGGAGACTCGTCCTCGGATGATTCCTCATCTGATGATGATGAGTCATGGATAGGATTAAAGGCTTCACTTGGACGCTTTTCGATAGAAATGCCGTTCTAAAAACTTGAGAGTTTAATTCTTGGATAAGTTGCAAAAGTTCTCGAATAAGAGTGATGGTTGTCTCTTCTTTGCCATTGTTAATGACAGCCAGTATGTCCTTAGAACATTCAGCTTCGGCAGCGGCAACAACAACTTCTTTTTCCTTCTCAAAATCATTCTTTAACTTGGTTATCTTATCGGTCAATTCTTTATTTTTTGCTTCGTTAGAATCAAAAGAATTTTGGAGACCTTCGGATTTGACCCTTTCAGCAGTTAGATCATCAATATGTTTAGCTTCGAGCTTATCCATCTCATTTTGATGTGAGGCAGTCAGCGTTTCTTTCTCAACAAAATTGTTGTTCACAAATGACTTTTCATGAAGAGGGCGCCTCAGATAAGCTCAGACCTTGTCAACTCAAACATGTGGAATTGCTCGACCACCTTGCCTTAAAAGTTTTCCCTAAGTTTTTTTTCATCTTCGGCAAGTCCTTTGTAGCGGACCATGTATTTGGCCAATTGTTTCAAATGATCTTGAGAAGCTTCAACTTGGGAAGCAAGTGTTTTTGCTACAGCGTCAAGATCGAAAAATAGTTGAAGCACAGCAATGATTTTAGGATTAGGTGGAGGAGGAGGAATATCCGTTGAGCTGGGACAAGGAATCATGACCAAAGTAGTAGTTGGAACAAAGCGACATATAATTTCTAGAGACGCTTCGATGCTCGTTTCTTTCCCGAAGTGATGCATACAAGTTTGAATATCTTGAAGAACAAGATCGTCTTCTCTAGCAACCTCCTATGACTCATTGAAATTGATAAAGTTTTCAGAGTTGAAGTGGTCAGTGTTTTGATTCTCATGATCAGTATTATCTTAATTGATTATCTGAGCATCATTATTGGTTGTTTGCTCTTTAAGAGGAAGATTTTGCTGATTTTCAATAGTTGTGACTTCTTCTTCATCAGCCAATGCATACTCAGTGATTTTGGACTGTTTCTTTTTCTTTCCATGAGGACTGTTGGAAGTTTTCTTTTTCTTCGAAGAAGGTTCTCGCTCTTCTTCTTTGATGGGTGAAAGATTTTGTTCTCCTGATTTTCTCTTGTGAGGTTTAGGTTTTGGTTGTGTTGAAGAGTTAGCACTAGATGTGCTAGCTACCTTTTTATTCTTCTTTTCAGTTTTTTTATTTTTTCTCTTGAGGCAAGTGAATTTCCGATCTGTTGCAGATATGGAGGAATACTTCGCAGTCAGGTTGAACTAACCTTTTACAAGCATGATAAAGATTAGATTCGTTCATTAAATTTCGAGAAGTCAAGGCTCTTGCTGTGATCGGAAAGAGATGGTTGTTGAGAAAGTTGATCGGTTGGAAGGCAGTGTGGAAAGTTTTGTTCTATTCGTTTTCGGCCCAAACGACAAGCTTCTTGAAAATATCCTTACCTGCTGGCCGACGAATAGCATATCACCTCGAAATTGTTGAAATATTTATACAAATAATTTATAAATTAGGAAGACAACAGATGATTTATCCTAAAGTATGTAATATTCGAAGAACTTACGATCACTTCTCCAGATGTCATTTAATTTTGATGGGTTCGCTTCAGATATTTGTTTGTCGTTCTCCCATGCTTTAGAGATAAAAATAAACTTTTGTTTCCAAAGTTTATCCGCCTCCAGAAGATCATCGATGATTTTTAAATCATCGACTAAAGTAAGGTAGTAAAAGGGAAGCTTCAAACCTTTTGATAACTTGGTCAGATAAATGAAGTCTTTGATACTGATAGGAATCTTGGACAACCAATATGCCATGATCACAGACATGAGAGTGAACCATTGATTCGATGTCACTTGAGTAGGACATAGGTTGAGAATTTTGAAGTACTCCACATTCATAGGATCCAGTGGGAACCGAAGACCCCAGTTGATGATTTTGGGGTAGACCACCAATTCATCATCTTTGCAGCCTAAGGGAGTCTTTCCTTTCTGAGCCAGTCGAACAGTGATGTTCTATCCCATTCATCAGTGCTTCTTTAAGTTCGATTCTTGACTTTCTTGGAAATATATATATATATATAGAACATTTTTCAGTTCGATAATATAGTTCGCATCGAGACCTCTCAAATTTCTACCAACGGAAGCCCTCTCCTCATCGGAAACAAAGCTCGGTTCTTTTTTTTTCGAGGCTTACAAAATTTCTTTTCTACAGCAGCGTCTGAGCCCCCCTCGTTGGATTCAGCATCATTATTAGATCTGGTAGCCTCAGAATCAGCTTCATCGGCTTCAGATGCTTCACCTCTTGTTTGGGGAGGATTTTGTTGAGGCAATGGAATTTCGACTTTCGATGAGGGATCTTTTCTTTGAGGAGGAGTTTTGGATAGATTTTGTTGAGATAATGGGATTTCTTCAGTTATCTCTCTCTGAGGAGGAGAGTGAGTAGTTATATTCGATGAGGTAGGAATTGGAATAACATCTGAATCATCTCCCACGGCTATACACGTTTTTATTTTTTAGTTGGTGGAGGATGAGTCGAGAAGGAAGTATTTGAGATTTGTTTTGAGGAGGATTCCTTTGATTCTTCACTAATTAGAAGAGAAACTTTGATTTGAGAAGAAAAGGCTCGGGGTGTTTTAGGCGTTTGAACTTTAGAAGAAGGACGCTCTTCGGTTATATGAGAAGGTGAAAAAGCAGGTATTTTAGTTGGATCGAAATTAACGTAATATGTGGTTTTGGTGTTTGTTCGAACATGAGCGATATTGATTGATCTGGCAGCCTTATACTTCTCTGCTCTCTGAGTGATGCAAAAGTAGTCGTATGATCCGAAGACTAGATTGTTATCAGGCTTCAGATATTTGGGTTTTTTGGGTATGTTAGCTTGGATCTTCTGGTTTTTTGATTTGTTTCTCACAAACTGGGTGAAGATTGACTCGAAAATATGAGTTTTGATCGGAGTTTGAGTTTTCTTATGAGGACGATGAGAAAGCTGAAGAACACGTTGAAGGTAGCCAAAGGTTTAAGTTTTCTCTCAAGGGATTTGTATTTTGAGAATGCAAAATGAGGCTACTGATGAATTTGTAGAAAGATTAGAAGACGTGTAGAATTGGAAAGGACTCTTTGATGATAGTGCAGAATACAAAATGGTGAAGAACTTAGGAGTTCGGCATCTGTCAAACTAGCTAGCTAGCTATGAATCTAGTACCTAGACGGTCATGATGAATCTAAACGGTTACATTTTTATATACTCTCGATGAAGTCTAAAGGTTATCATTCTCCAGTTTGAATTCGATGACTATGTTTTGGAACTGCTTCCATAATGATTTGAGGACCGTGTTTGACTTCGAATCGTCATTTTCTATTGAGTGGTGGACTTTGAGTTTTATATGAAGTTTTTTACTTCAAATTTTCAATCACAACAACTAATACGACCAATTTAAGGATTCAAAGACATTTAGTTCTCATTCATTTACTGATATGAGAACTAGGAGGCTACTGATATGGAAGTAGGAAGTTAATGACTAAAATGTAAATAATGTAAGTTTAGGAGAACGATTATAACTATGTAATATTATTGAGGACTAAGGGTAATTTACCCTTTTTTGTGTAATCGTTTTCAGTTTAAGACTAAGTCTTAGCGCCTCTATATAAAGGGCAAGACTGAACTAATAAAGGGGTTAAACATTTTTTGATCTTACTCAATTGTGCTATGATTTTCTCTCTCTAAAAACTCTCTCTTAAAACTCTCTCATTCTTTATCTCTCTAGAATTCACTTATCACTTTTTCTTAAGAGAACATTCTTAATAACTAAACTCACCGTGAGGAATATCATCTTGTAAAGGAAACCAAAGATTTACATAGATGTGTGTTTCCCGGTGGTCCAGTGTTCATTGTGAAATTACGGCCGTTTGTTTTAGATTTTATTGAGAAGGCAGTTGTATGTTTGAAATGTTGATTTATACCAAAATCTCTATTAGTTATGCGGCTGTTATACTTTCTTTGATCGATCCTCAAGGAAATTATTTCAAAAGGCGGGTTATAGCACGCGAACATACTCTGTATCACAAGACACTTGAACTTATTTTGATAAAAGCAGAGGCAATTGTTGTGGTTGATGATGATGAAGAGATGTCCCCAGATTGTCGACCCAATTTGATAGAGGCTGTGAAATATAAGTACTTTGATGGGAAAAAGAAGTGCAACAACAACAATGGTAGGTCTTTTCATTCTCTGAATAAGACCGATGAGAGTGAGACTGGTGGTGAATTGGCTAATATATTGAAAGATCTCAAGGAAATTCACATGCAGTATTTCTTTGAAAAAATGTTTGAAACTGGCAATAATAATACTATGATAATAGTTTCGGATGTTGTATCTATTGTGTTTATTTTTACGTTAAAGTTTCCAATGTATATCATGATGATGCTTTCATGTTCTGAGGTTAAAAATCATTGTTAGTCCCCCATGTATATCCAGTGTATCAAAGTAGTCCATCACCTTCACTTTTATTTCCCACCCATCCGTCACATTTGAGAAATTTACAAGCTTAGTCCCCCCACACATGTGAAGCCTGAGAAACTGACACGTATCCCTAAGTTTTGTAGCGCTTTCGGTCCCCCAGAATTTTTCCCAATAATACCCTTTCATGTGCTACCTCACATGCCAAGTCATATGCCACGTTAGATTCATTTTTCACTATTAAATTTTAACTATTTACCCACATCTACCTAAGTTGGACTGGGTCAAACTTAAATTAACCAAACTCAATTTAATACAACCTAACCTATCCCAATTTAATATAAGCGAACCTAATATTACCCATACCCAATTCCCCTTTTAATAATCCAACCCCCCAATTAACTCAATCAGAAAATCCAAAAAACCTTAATTATCCATCAACAAACTTCATTTATTCTTCCTTTATTCTCCATCTCCCTTTCGTCTCTCTATATTCAATCAATTTACCAAATTCATAAACCCTAATTCCAAGTTCAGCGACATATTAGTCCATTGACATCTCATTTCTTCTCATCTCCGTTCTTCTTCCTTCCCTCACCAAAACCCATTACTATTATTCGAAGCCCTAAAATTATAATGTCTTACTCCAGCATTTCAAGAGCCTATGCTAACTCGGTTGGTGATGGTATTTGTGAATGTGGGTTACCCAGTGTAACCCGCACTTCTTCGACCGATCCAAATCGAGGTAGAAGATTCATTGGGTGTAACAATTTCGGGGAAGTTTGCTATTCACATACCTTTTATGAGTTGGTAAATATATTATTTTAAACTATGATTCTGCAAAGAGGAGGATATTTTCTTTATTTTTGGTGGATTGATCCCCCAATTAACAATGGCTCACAACCTGTTATCAATGTATTGTTGAAGAGGGTTTCAAGATTGGAAGCAGATTGTGAAAGAATGAAGAAGATTATTATTTTTCTGAATGTTTTGGTAGTGAGTATACTTGTATTTGTATTGATTTCTTAAATTTAGTTATTTACTGTAATTTTTAACAATGTGTTAAGTTCTGTAGTAGGGTTAAAAAACAAGGCATTGTAATTAATGATCCGACTATAATGGATTTTAATGATAATGTAAGGTTTTGATTGATATTTGATCATCTGGTTTTGTTTATTATTAAGTATTTTAATTACTATAATGACTGTAATAGCTTCAACAAATGATTTGTACTGCCTGTAGATCTGTTTTTTGGTGGAGCTTGTTGTGCATCTTTAAATAGCTACATTTCACCTGTTCTCTTCCAAGAAGTGTGAGGAGAGGTTATGCTGTTCTGGGAGGAAGATATAGGATATGCTTCATATTATATATAATACAAATCAAGTCAACCACTGCTGAACCACTTGCAATACTATATAAAAATAAACTTTAATGAAGCTAGTTGAGAATCTTACAGGTTGGACAACTCTTTGTTTCTCCAATTTCCTACCACGTGAGTGGTCTCTTCTATCAACATAGTATATGACAGTATCTTGTAATCATTCAACAAGACTTTATTAAGACATGAAACAACAACCAACAACTAATGGGACCATCAACCATTACATATACCAGCAACCAATATTAAAAGGTGGAGCATTCGATAAGGACCAACAACCAACTGGGCCAGCAACAAAGATGAATTTACTCCACTGACACATAAATTCTATAGTGAAGCCCACTTTGATTTTTTAAAACAGTGGTACATTTCAAGTCTAAATTTTATGCACTCCTAACAAGAACAATCAACCACCAGCAACCATAATACTCACAACAAGGCAAATAAAAAGATTAAAATTAGACGGCAACACTCACAATACTCACAACAAGCCCATTTAAGGACCATCACTTATAACACTCACAACAATCCCAATCAGAAAATTAAATTAACAAGTCAACACTCACAACACTCACAATAAGCCCATAAAGCAGCTAAATTAACAAGTGTAAATTACAAACCTAATTAACCACCAATACATTACAAGCGGAAACAAGATTAAACAAAAAATAGTACTATACAATCGGTATCAAGCAGTACTATCAAAATAGAATGAACTACACTTACATCAGCCATAACAGTTTGATTCCCTACTCCACCCATTCTCGCCTATTGTGAAATGGACCGTAACTTAGTTATTTACAACAATGTTAAAATAAAAACATAATAGATTCTTAAATTAGGAAATACTTACAGTTATTACATTTTAGTTTGACCTTCATGCTGACTAAGTGTTAGATGAAGCTGTTGTAATGTTGCTTATACACTATCTATATCATCCACATCAGCCTACACACAATCCCCATCAGCCTGCACACCATCCCCATCAGCATGCACACTATCCCCATCACCATTAAGATCAGCGTGCACACTATCTTTACCATCACCATGAACATTAGCCTCTATATTTTCCCCAACACCATCCCCATCACCAGTAACATCACCCATCACACTATCTATCTCATCAACAGTAACATCACCCTACACACTATCTATCCCATCAACTGAAACATCATCCTGCACAATATATATCCATCAACTGGAACATCACCGTGCACACTATCTATACCACCACCATTAACATCACCCTGCAAATTACCATTCCCATCACCCTCCATATTTTCCCCAACACCCTCCACATTTTCAGCATCACTCATTACACTTCCATTTTCAGTGTGAACATATATATTATCAATAACATCATCACCTAAACTGTCAGCTACAACTATACTGCTATCACCTTCAATATCCACAGTTGGAATGAAATTTTTGTTTCTTATTTTAGTAGGAGATACCACTTCTATCAGAATAGATGTTCACTAACATATCACTGTCAACGTTTTTTGTTATCTCATAACAATCCACATTTGTTTATAGTAATCTGGGAGAACTGCTTGAATCCGGCAACGAGTAAGCAAATACGAAACTCCCTCCTCTTCTTGATGTTTGTGTTAAGACGTGGATATAATGTAGTTCCAAAATCAAAATTTTGTCGCAGCTTGTGAAGTCTACGATTTCTGACTTGCCCCCAATATACTTCAATTTATTTTTCCCCTTAATTTTCCATCAAAGTGGTAATTCACATCAAATAACTCGTCATTCACACCTGAGATAAAGAAATAAAAACATCACCATTCAATGGTTGATGATCCCATTAGTTGTTGGTAGTTGGTTCATGTATTAATAAAGTCTTGTTGAATGATTACAGGATATTGTTATATACTATGTTGATAGAAAAGACCACTCACGTGGTAGGAAATTGGAGAAACAAAGAGTTATCCAACCTGTAAGATTCTCTACTAGCTTTATTAAATTTTTATTTTTATATAGTATTGCAAGTGGTTCAGCAGTGGTTAACTTGATTTGTATTATATATAATAGGAAGCATATCTCATATTTCCCTCCCAAAACAACATAACCTCTCCTCACACTTCTTGGAAGAGAACGGGTGAAATGTAGCTATTTAAAGATGCACAACAAGCTCCAGCCAAAAATAAGAAAAGAAATTCCCCCCTCTTCCTGATGCTTCTGTTAATTCGTGGATAGAATGTAGTTATAAAATCAAAAAAAAATCGCAGCTTATGAAGTCTACGATTTCTGACTTGCCCCCAATATACTTCAATTTCTTTTTCCCCTTAATTTTCCATCGAAGTAGTAATTCACAGCAAATAACTCGTCATTCACACTTGAGATAAAGAAATAAAAACATCACCATTCAAGCTAGAACAACAACAAATAACTTGAAATAACTTGCTTTTCAGCACTTGAAATTAATTATCTATCTAGCTATGAAAATAGAACTACAATCAAATAACTCACCTCTGTAAAAATGTTTTGCCATGGTGAAAGAGCTTCAACTGGCGATAGACTTAAGGTTTTGGTGAAAGTGGTTTGAATCTATTAAGGATGAAGAACTGAATATTTCGATACACTTAGGGTTTACGAATTTTGGCTAAAACGATAGCTTAGGATGAAGAACTGAAAGTGGTTGGAATCTATTAAGGATGAAGAACTGAATAAGTCGATGGCTTAGGGTTTACTGATTTAGGTTTCAATTTTGGTAAATGGATAGAGACAAAGAGAAAGGGAAAGGGAGAACAACTGAAGAAGTCGATACATTAGGGTTTCTGATTTATAAATTTAAGGTTTGCGTTTTGGAGGGAGAAGTTGGGATGGAAGTCAATGGATAAATTAGGATTTTTTGGGTTTCTGATTGAGTTAATTGGGGGTTTAGGTGTGAAAGTGGTTTGAATCTATTAAGGATGAAGAATGGAATATTTCGATACACTTAGGGTTTACGAATTTTGGCTAAAAATGATAGCTTAGAATGCAGAACTGAAAGTGGTTGGAATCTATTAAGGATGAAGAACTGAATAAGTCGATGGCTTAGGATTTACTAATTTAGGTTTCGATTTTGGTAAATGGATTCAGTGATGATAGAGAGAAAGGGAAAGAGAGAACTACTGAAGAAGTCGATACATTAGGGTTTCTGATTTATAACTTTAAGGTTTACGTTTTGGAGGGAGAAGTCAGGATGGAAGTCAATGGATTAATTAGGGTTTTCTGGGTTTCCGATTGAGTTAATTGAGGGTTTAGGTTATTAAACGGGTATTTGGGTAATTAAACGGGTATCACGTATAAGTAATATTATGTTGAGTTATATTAAATTGGGCTAGGTTGGGTTATATTAAACCAGGTGTGGTTAATTTGAGTTTGATCCGGTCCAATTTAGGTGGATGTGGGTAAATGGTAAGTGGTTAAAATTTAATAGTAAAAAATAAATCTGACGTGGCATATGACTTGACATGTGAGGTGATATAGGTAAGGGTATTATTGGACAAATTTCTGGAAGACCGAAAACGCAACAAAACTCAATGACACGTCACACATGCGGAGAAACTAAGCTTGCAAATTTCTCAAACGTGAAAGATAGATGGAAAGCAAAAGTAAAAATGAAAAATGCTTTTGATGCACGGGATATACATGGAATATTAAAAAATGATTTTTAGCCGTGTTTAATTTACAAACAATATAAATAAAATATGGTATCCGGTCCAAATATTTATTACTAAAATTAGGACATCACAATTTCTAAAAAAATATTTATAACTATTACGAGGTGTAATTTTCCAATTTTATAGGCAAGTCTCCGAAGTAGGGGTGAAGCTGCTGAAACCTAGTTGCTTTGCATATTCAGAAATCAGAGCTCGAACACAAGCTTCCCATGTACTTGCTATCTCTTTTAGATACTTAACTTCAGACAGGGTTTTCAAAGTTAGCTTAAACCTTTCTAGTGCTTTGGACCCAAGATCTTCACCTTTGTTACTGTTCCAAAAAAAAAGTGTTTAGTGTTAGATTTTATATTAATTAAAACATGGAAGCTAACCCTACTATCTGTTTCGATATGTCAAAGTGTTTTTTGGATTACATCTGCATATACTTAAATACTTGAGAATAATATTTGTCTAAGTCAAAGTAACAATAAAGCCAAAACTCTCCCAACTTCCAGATTTCTACCTGGTATCAGCTGAAACATCATCTAAAAGTGTATAATATTAAATAGTGTATAGAGTTAGATTTTATATTTAAACATGGAAGCTATAACCCTACTATCTGTTTCGATACGTCAAAAGTCTTTTTTGGATTACATCTGCATATACTTTAATTTTACTAAAGAACCATACTTGAGCGATATATATGTCAAAGTAAAAGTAAAAATCGAAACAAAACTCTCCCAACTTCCAGATTTCTACCTGATATCAGCTGAAACATCATCTAAAAGTATTGGGGCGCAATTGGGATAACTTGAGGGAACCAGAAAACGTAGCGGCTGTATTTGTAGCTGCAAATGAACGGAAACTGATATAAAACAACATATAAGCAAGGGAAAGATTGAAAGGTTGAAAAGACCTACCCGGTGTGCTGAAAAATGTGATTTTAACTGTGGGCCTAGCGTCACAGGAATTGTAGAGAATGTAACTAGAGTTCCTTTGGAAGAAACTGCTACTGCACTTGGATCAACTTTGTTGTCAGCGATGTCTACGACGGTGTCAAAAAGTTGCTGATTGATTTCCCTTATCTCTTTCAAAAGAGGAGGAGCAGTATCCTCGATTCTCCGCCTCTTGAAGCTATTTATTGCAATGGGTTCCGGATTAAAGTGGCGACACATTGATTTCACGTCGGAAGTTCCGGTGCGAAGAAAAGACTTTGTATCAGCAGCCAAATCATTCCCAATAGCAGCTCTAGAATTTTCACCTGGACCTGATGCTGCTAGCCTATCTACCAACATCGTAACCGAGGTAATATCCCTCTCTGCTGATATCAATGCTTCAGTTGAAATAGATGCCACCTGAAAATACACACAGAATGAAAATATATAGGCTCAAGGTAGATTACTTCGTTGGAGAACATACTAAAACAAGCATAAGGAAATGACTTTAGACTAACCGCTCTCATAAGTCGCTGCATAGGCTGCTCAGTAACAATTGGCTTGCCAGAAACAACTGTCAAATCATTTTTACTTGAGCTATCTGCATTATTGAGCTCTTGAGTGCCTAGCGCGACAGATGGAGCTGGCGTTTGTTGATGTCCACTCTCTACAGGAACAACAGTTGGAGAGTTTGAAGATCGCAAAGGTGTCCCGGTCTTTACGTTAGATGACAAAATGTCATTCTGATCAGGGTGTGGAGAAGTGCATACGGCTGACAGCGGAGATGCAGCCTGCAGCTGTTGTGATGAAAAAAGTTCATACTTACTTTCTTGTTTTACGGATTGAATAGAATATGAGGTTTTCTGGCCTTCAGACGGATATTCGTGAACCGCCCCTTGACTAATCTTATGTCTTGCTTCTTGACTAATCTTATGTCTTGCTTCTTGACTAATCTTATGTGTTGCTTCTTGGTGCAACTGTGGCTCTCAATTTTGCATTGACCGATTCTGTTCATGTTGTTTGAGCTGTTGCAATGTTTTCTGTTCCAGCTGATGCGAAACCATGCTAGAGTTCAACATGTGGGATTTAACATTTCGACGCAACATGTCTTTCCCGGTTTGTGAAGACATAGACTTATTATTTCCGTTTCCACAGTTTGTTTGCTAGGACATCACTGCATTTCCTTGAGCTGAAATATTGCTAGGACGGGTTTGCTGTGAAGCAGAAGGGTTCTCCAACCTGGTCATGCTGTTTTTATTTGAAGGCATTGGTATTCTCCCCCCATACTTTAAAATCTCTAGAAAATTATTTTCATACAAATGCCAGCTCTTCTTAAAATCAGGTGAAATATCAGATTTTGAAAATTGTAAGACTTTCATGTAGTATTCCATCCTGGTTTTATGTCTCCTGATTCTTTCAGTTTGACTTGTGGTAAGAGTGGCAGTCTGCAGAAATATACATAAAAGAAAAGGAGTCAAGGCAGTTATAAGCAAGCAAGCTACAGTCAAATGTCACAAGACTACTCATAAGCTTACGTACGTAAGTTTCCTTCTCAAGCTGAGCAACTGCTTTTTGATGACTTTGTTGCACAGTAGGTAAGCACATTTCCTTCATGCTTTGTATCTGAAAAATGGGATTCAATTCGTAAAGTCTTGAACATAAGATGGTAGCAAGTTGAAGAGTTAATGCGAAATGCATAGAAACTAATAGATGCATGGCTAAGAGAAAAATTGCTTTCCGTACGTCGTTACATTGTTTCCTCTTTAGTTAATAATAGAGGCTTATAACTGATTTTTACTACGATTTAAGAAAATAACCGATCAAAGTATTTATGCCTTGGAATGCAAGTTATTCTTGGAAACTTGGTTTTTTCGAGGAGCCAAGATTTGTTCCCACCAAAAAAACATACAAGCAAAAGTGAACAATCATTTGAAGGGATGCTTGGGGTCTATCCTGCAAGATAATGTTCACATACCGGTCGATGTTGCAGATGTTTGTAGCAAAGGCTTGTATAGTTTTGGGTCATTATAAAAAATGACTGTAAGGTAGGATTTCCTTTTCATTCAAAACTTTTTGATTTTATATTTTAGTCCTAAAACTTATTAAAATTGCATGTTAGTCTCTAAACGTTTTGAATTGAATTTTAGTCCCTAACTTTCTGAAATAATATTTTGATCTCTAAACCTTGTAAAATTGCATTTAGTCTCAAAAGTTACGAACCAAACATGATACGCAGCAGAACACCAATGAACCAAACATTATCATACCTAGGTAGTGTTGAGAGTTGAGATTGACAACCACACGC
Source organism: Limnanthes douglasii subsp. nivea (assembly GCA_036936605.1). Lineage (NCBI taxonomy): Eukaryota > Viridiplantae > Streptophyta > Magnoliopsida > Brassicales > Limnanthaceae > Limnanthes > Limnanthes douglasii. Next base: position 187,237,514 of record JAUPFV010000003.1, read on the forward strand.
ACTCAAGTGAGTATATAAATACATTATACTCGCGCGAAACTTTAATGTCAAATTACCTTCTGATAAACCTCCTCTCGCCAATCACCACCATTTGCATGTTCGATTGGGTCTGTGGAACCTGCATATGTTATATCAGTTATATTGATAGTATCAAATGACTTAAAGCAAACATACAAGTCTATTAAAAAGCAGCCATGCTCGACCACGTAGCTAATAATATCCACATGAAGGCTATATTCTTTGAAAGTCAAGAAGCATATAAGAAAAAGGAAACATCGCAATCATATCTGACTCCTACTTTTAGTTTACAACCATGACCATGACTATGAGTATAATTGACAAACCCAAAACAAAGGTAATACAAGAACCAAAACACAATACTCATACATAGCAGCAATAGTGAATTTTGATCATCTAAAATAAAATTCAAGATCAATTATTGCAGATATTTGAACATTTGAGAGTTGTTCTGATACTCGTAGCATGGGTTCACAAAAGCAAATCGAACAGTTTACCTTGAGACCCCATGGAGATGGAGAAAAAGAGGGAGAGAAAGATTTGAAAGATTTGAAAGATTAAGGAGGCAAGAGAGTTATAAGAGATGGCTTATATAAACGGTATGGTTAAACTATTCATTTATTTTTTTTAGCTTTTCTCCAAAGACGATTTCTTTTTCGTATTGAATTACCTTTTATAAATAGACTTTTATATCCTATTAATCATAAAAGAGACGCATGTGTTCTTAACCATTCGTTTTATAAATAATAAAAAAAAATCTCGAGTTTTGTTATTAGGGCTTACAGCTACCTAATAATCTAATCGGATGGTGACCATACTATTTTTAATGTTTTTAAGACTTTCTCTCCGATTCATAATGAAACAATAAATAAGTTAGATAGTTTGTCACAAACGAAACAAAAAACGAAAGGCAATTGAGTATTCGTAAAAGATATCAACAATTTGCAAAATTGATGGAATAAATATAGGGAGATGGTCTTGAGCTAAAAATGATGACAAGTGAAGTGACAATCAATTTTAAGGTGTTTCCTTCTCTCGTGAAAAACAAAATTATTTGCATATACATTGAGCTTTTTTTTATCACAACGTAAAGAAGTGGGTTTAGTAATGTTAAACCCCATAGGTGCAAGAAGCCATCGTAACCAAAAAATCTCACATGTAATCAATGTCATACCACGGTACTCAGACTTCGTTATAGATCTAAAAACAACATCACATTTCTTAATTTTCCATGAGATTAATGAATCTCCAAAGAAAAATAAACCAATAGTGGATTTTCGATCGTAAGGATTGTAATCTCAATCAGCATCACTATAGGCACGTAGTTTCTTGTGAAAAAATAGATTGAAACAAAAGGCTCTCAAGCTGATTGCCACGAAGATCTCTAAATATACGACGAACATCTTCATAACGGACAGAAGTGGTAGAAATAATAATTTGACTAACCACTTGCACAACATAAGCTATGTCCGCTCTAGTAACTATAAGATAATCAAAGCTCCCTATAAGAGTATATCCAAAGTCGAGTCGATAAAGAAATATCATCACTTGGATAATACTGAGCATTGGTTTCAATATGGGTATATATCTCCCTATTATCAAAAAAGTCGAGCTCGCTCAAATAGATCATATGTATATTTTGTATGATAAAGAAAATAACATTTCATAGGTTAAGCCACCTTAATACCCAAAGAATAACTTAAAAATCTGAGTCTTTCAGTGCAAATCGATGATCCAAATCATGTTTAAATGCCTCATTCCATCAATATCATCACCTGTAATAATCATATCATCTATATATAGAGATACAATAATATATGATACACTCGTATATCTAATAAATAAAACTAAATCATAATTACTTGCATGAAGACCAAGTGAAATAATAATTGTAGACAATTTCTCAAATCATGATCGATGAGCTTGTTTAGGACCATCAAATCTTTCTTAAGTTCCCAAAATTCACCTGGTTGGTGAGCAAAACCCGAAGAAGAAGTCATGTGAACCTTCTTATGAATATCTCTACTTAGAAACACATTTTTAACATCCATTTGAAAGATCTTCAACTGGCGAACAGATGTAAGAGAAATAAAAGGTATCAATTGTTATCATTTTTGTTACTTGGGCAAAAGTCTCCTCAGTATCCATACCATAGATACTTCCGCGAATACCATTTTGATACAAAACAAGATTTATATCTCTTAATGGATTGTTTTGATTCTTAAACCCAACGAGAACCAACTATATGCTTACCAGGTGAAGGTTTAACCACATCTCATGTATGAGTCTGATAAAGAGTAGTAAGTTATTCGGTTATAGCATTTTACCAACGAGGATCATAAACAACTTTTTTAAACAATTTAGGTTCATATAGGTTATGTATATTTGCCATGAAAGATACAAACAGAGTTGAGTAAGAAGAATAAGAACAATATGGTAGTTTGGTAGACTTACTTGTACGAGTAGATTATCTGAGAGGTGGATAATATGTAGTTGCACCAGAGGAAGAAGCAAACTGAGGTATGAGCGGATCTCGAAGTAGTGTCATTTGGTATAGATGCCCATGAAATTGATATATCATAAACAATAATTTTATCGTTGTCATTGATAAATGGATCAATAACCTCAAGATAAGTCTTTGTTATGTCATGTGATTTGCAAGAATCGAATAAAACGAAAGATGCTCAAGAAATGTGGCATATCGAGATACAAATAATTTCTAACTAGTGGGATCAAACAACGATATTTCTTTTGCGTAATACCATAACCCATAAAAATATACATAGTTGTTTTAGGTGATAGCTTGTTCGTTTCAGCATGAGTACAGAGGACAAAACATGTACAACCAAACACTCATAAAGAGGAATCTTTTTTATTAATAACATATACATGATTATGAAGTGCGTATCCCCCAAAAATACTAGGAAATGTAGCACAAAAAACGAGTAGTTTTAACAAGGTGATGATGTTTTCTTTATGCGACTCTATTATGTTAATGAGTGTATGTACAAGACGATTGGTGTATGGTACCATCAGATGAAAGCAACTAAATGAAAGAGTTTAGAGATATACTCATCCTCCAAGTCACACCCAAAGCAGTTTATCACAATTTTGAGTATTAACAAGCGCTCTAAATATTTTATAAATTTCAAGAAAATCGGGCCTTCGTTTTATAAGATAAACTCACTTATAATTAGTATAATCATAAATAAAAGATACATAATAGGCCAAACTATCCTTTCTTGAAACATGATATGGACCCCATACATCAGAATGGAAAATCTCAGAAGGTGCAACAAAATAAAAGACACGTGTATTACACAGTAATGAATAAAAAAATTACAATTTACAACCACTGAAATCTAAGATACTACAAGTGGTCAAATGAACTAAAATATATGTAGAGACTAAAAAACCAAACATGACGCAGATACATGTCTGAGACAAGAATGTCAAATATAAAATTTAGACGATGAAAAATTCAAACTAAATAAAGATAAATCAACACCAGATGTCGTAGTATGAACCATGCATGTTTTTCCAATGTCAATATCATAGACATCCACATCAATCACTTCGAGTTTTTCCAAAATTTAGAGTTCCTAAATTTTATGGTTTGCCCAATTATCGTATGAGTATGTTAATTTTGTATAGTTAAACAAAATTTTAAAAAAAACCAATAACCAAATTTATATAATTAGTTAACTAAAACAACATTTAAAGCAAGATTGGGAACATAATAAACATCGGAGAGTGATATATGAAGGGTAGTAATAGAGATAACACCCTCTACCGATATTATTATAGCACTAGCAGATAAAGCAGATATAGGTGAAATAGGAGACAATTAAACAAAGTGTGACACATGAGGTGACATATGGCAAGACCACCAAAATCTAAAATCGACAAGGATAAACTATACCTTTTTGTCCAACCATTGTTCTTTATTAATAAACTTTCAAAAATACACGGTCGTGCAAGCAAATTTAAATACAGAGGGAAATAAAAGAATTAAAACTTTTGAACTCCTGCCTTGATTTTCATTACCCAAACACCTTCATTGTTGATTTTCAGGTCAAACTAGATTTTTGGTCGACTTCAACTTCATGATTCCACCATTGTTAAAAACGCCAAACTCTTATACTCATCAGTCCTCCTCCCTGTTCCCAACATATCCTAATTTGATGCTTTCAAGAAACACAATTTCTCTCAAAGGATTTGGAGCAGAAGAGGGATTGAAATTCATGTTTTCTTTCATATGCGATGCATGCTTCACAACCCAATCAGCAACCTTGTTCTACTCTCGAATGACATGCTTGATTGTCATTGCAGAGGTTATCAGCTTCCGGCAGTAGTTTATGAGAGGGTCCAAGAACCAGACCAATTTTCCTCTTCCTATCAAGTTCACCAAGATATTGGAGTCCACTTTGATGTTAAGGTTTGTAATGTTTAGAGATTTGCAGACGGACAATCCATCCATAAATGCTCTGGTTTCTACAATGATTGATGTATTCTTCCCATAAATTATTCCAAAGACTTTCGGAATGACCTCATCATGACTCTTAATCACACCACCACCACTAGCTTCTTCTGATGACAATGATGATCCGCTAGTGTTTAATTTGTACCGATTAAGCTTTGGAGCAATCCATTTGAGGGAGATTGGTATCATCTGGTTTGTTTGTTGAATGTTGCATCCCATAAGTGTTTCCACTCTGGTATCCTTTTCCCAGTGTCTTTTCCTGATTAAGTTCGCATTGTTTAGGCCAATTATGATGCGTATCACATAATTGATTAGAGATGTTGGTGTTATATGAATGTCCTGGTGCTTCTTCCAGTTTTTTTCTCTCCAGATTTCCAAAGCTATGATTACAGGAATGATTGATCTTATGCTGCAATGTTTAGTCGAGAACCATTGCCGGTTGCATATTTCTTTTGCGTAATACCATAACCCATAAAAATATACATAGTTGTTTTAGGTGATAGTTTGTTCATTTCAACATGAGTACAGAGGACAAAACATGTACAACCAAACACTCATAAAGAGGAATCTTTTCGATTAATAACATATACATGATTATGAAGTGTGTATCCCCAAAAATACTAGGAAATTTAGCACAAAAAACGAGTAGTTTTAACAAGGTGATGATGTTTTCTTTATGCGATTCTATTATGTTAATGAGTGTATGTACAAGATGATTGGTGTATGGTACCATCAGATGAAAGCAACTAAGTGAAAGAGTTTAGAGGTATACTCATCCTCCAAGTCACACCCAAAGCAGTTTATCACAATTTTGAGTATTAACAAGCGCTCTAAATATTTTATAAATTTCAAGAAAATCGGGCCTTCGTTTTATAAGATAAAATCACTTATAATTAGTATAATCATAAATAAAAGATACATAATAGGCCAAACTATCCTTTCTCGAAACATGATATGGACCCCATACATCAGAATGGATAATGTCAGAAGGTGCAACAAAATAAAAGACACGTGTATTACACAGTAATGAATAAAAAAATTACAATTTACAACCACTGAAATCTAAGATACTACAAGTGGTCAAATGAACTAAAATATATGTAGAGACTAAAAAACCAAACATGACGCAGATACATGTCTGAGACAAGAATGTCAAATATAAAATTTAGACGATGAAAAATTCAAACTAAATAAAGATAAATCAACACCAGATGTCGTAGTATGAACCATGCATGTTTTTCCAATGTCAATATCATAGATATCCACATCAATCACTTCGAGTTTTTCCAAAATTTAGAGTTCCTAAATTTTATGGTTTGTCCCAATTATCGTATGAGTATGTTAATTTTGTATAGTTAAACAAAATTTTAAAAAAAACCAATAACCAAATTTATACAATTAGTTAACTAAAACAAAATTTAAAGCAAGATTGGGAACATAATAAACATCGGAGAATGATATATTAAGGGTAGTAATAGAGATAACACCCTCTACCGATATTATTATAGCACTAACAGATAAAGCGGATATAGGTGAAATAAGAGACAATTAAACAAAGTGTGACACATGAGGTGACATATGGCAAGACCACCAAAATCTAAAATCGACAAGGATAAACTATACCTTTTTGTCCAACCATTGTTCTTTATTAATAAACTTTCAAAAATACACGGTCGTGCAAGCAAATTTAAATACAGAGGGAAATAAAAGAATTAAAACTTTTGAACTCCTGCCTTGATTTTCATTACCCAAACACCTTCATTGTTGATTTTCAGGTCAAACTAGATTTTTGGTCGACTTCAACTTCATGATTCCACCATTGTTAAAAACGCCAAACTCTTATACTCATCAGTCCTCCTCCCTGTTCCCAACATATCCTAATTTGATGCTTTCAAGAAACACAATTTCTCTCAAAGGATTTGGAGCAGAAGAGGGATTGAAATTCATGTTTTCTTTTATATGCGATGTATGCTGTACAACCCAATCAGCAGCCTTGTTCTACTCTCGAATGACATGCTTGATTGTCATTGCAGAGGTTATCAGCTTCCGGCAGTAGTTTATGAGAGGGTCCAAGAACCAGACCGATTTTCATCTTCCTATCAAGTCCACCAAGATATTGGAGTCCACTTTGATGTTAAGGTTTGTAATGTTTAGAGATTTGCAGACGGACAATCCATCCATAAATGCTCTGGTTTCTACAATGATTGATGTATTCTTCCCATAAATTATTCCAAAGACTTTCGGAATGACCTCATCATGACTCTTAATCACACCACCACCACTAGCTTCTTCTGATGACAATGATGATCCGCTAGTGTTTAATTTGTACCGATTAAGCTTTGGAGCAATCCATTTGAGGGAGATTGGTATCATCTGGTTTGTTTGTTGAATGTTGCATCCCATAAGTGTTTCCACTCTGGTATCCTTTTCCCAGTGTCTTTTCCTGATTAAGTTCGCATTGTTTAGGCCAATTATGATGCGTATCACATAATTGATTAGAGATGTTGGTGTTATATGAATGTCCTGGTGCTTCTTCCAGTTTTTTTCTCTCCAGATTTCCAAAGCTATGATTACAGGAATGATTGATCTTATGCTGCAATGTTTAGTCGAGAACCATTGCCGGTTGCATATTTCTTTTGCGTAATACCATAACCCATAAAAATATACATAGTTGTTTTAGGTGATAGTTTGTTCATTTCAACATGAGTACAGAGGACAAAACATGTACAACCAAACACTCATAAAGAGGAATCTTTTCGATTAATAACATATACATGATTATGAAGTGTGTATCCCCCAAAAATACTAGGAAATTTAGCACAAAAAACGAGTAGTTTTAACAAGGTGATGATGTTTTCTTTATGCGATTCTATTATGTTAATGAGTGTATGTACAAGACGATTGGTGTATGGTACCATCAGATGAAAGCAACTAAGTGAAAGAGTTTAGAGGTATACTCATCCTCCAAATCACACCCAAAGCAGTTTATCACAATTTTGAGTATTAACAAGCGCTCTAAATATTTTATAAATTTCAAGAAAATCGGGCCTTCATTTTATAAGATAAAATCACTTATAATTAGTATGATCATAAATAAAAGATACATAATAGGCCAAACTATCCTTTTTCGAAACATGATATGGACCCCATACATCAGAATGGATAATCTCAGAAGGTGCAACAAAATAAAAGACACGTGTATTACACAGTAATGAATAAAAAAAATTACAATTTACAACCACTGAAATCTAAGATACTACAAGTGGTCAAATGAACTAAAATATATGTAGAGACTAAAAAACCAAACATGACGCAGATACATGTCTGAGACAAGAATGTCAAATATAAAATTCAGACGATGAAAAATTCAAACTAAATAAAGACAAATTAAAACCAGATGTCGTAGTATGAACCATGCATGTTTTTCCAATGTCAATATCATAGATATCCACATCAATCACTTCGAGTTTTTCCAAAATTTAGAGTTCCTAAATTTTATGGTTTGTCCCAATTATCGTATGAGTATGTTAATTTTGTATAGTTAAACAAAATTTTAAAAAAAACCAATAACCAAATTTATAAAATTAGTTAACTAAAACAAAATTTAAAGCAAGATTGGGAACATAATAAACATCGGAGAATGATATATTAAGAGTAGTAATAGAGATAACACCCTCTATCGATATTATTATAGCACTAACAGATAAAGCGGATATAGGTGAAATAAGAGACAATTAAACAAAGTGTGACACATGAGGTGACATATGGCAAGACCACCAAAATCTAAAATCGACAAGGATAATCTATACCTTTTTGTCCAACCATTGTTCTTTATTAATAAACTTTCAAAAATACACGGTCTTGCAAGCAAATTTAAATACAGAGGGAAATAAAAGAATTAAAACTTTTGAACTCCCGCCTTGATTTTCATTACCCAAACACCTTCATTGTTGATTTTCGGGTCAAACTAGATTTCCGGTCGACTTCAACTTCATGATTCCACCATTGTTAAAAATGCCAAACTCTTATACTCATCAGTCCTCCTCCCTGTTCCCAACATATCCTAATTTGATGCTTTCAAGAAACACAATTTCTCTCAAAGGATTAAGAGCAGAAGAGGGATTTAAATTCATGTTTTCTTTCATATGCGGTGTGTGCTTCGCAACCCAATCAGCAACCTTGTTCTACTCTCGAATGACATGCTTGATTGTCATTGCAGAGGCTATCAGTTTCCGACAGTAGTTTATGAGAGGGTCCAAGAACCAGACCGATTTTCCTCTTCCTATCAAGTCCACTAAGATATTGGAGTCCACTTTGATGTTAAGGTTTGTAATGTTTAGAGATTTGCAGACGGATAATCCATCCATAAATGCTCTGGTTTCTACAATGATTGATGTATTCTTCCCATAAAATATTCCAAAGACTTTCGGAATGACCTCATCATAACTCTTAATCACACCACCACCACTAGCTTCTTCTGATGATAATGATGATCTGTCAGTGTTTAATTTGTACCGATTGAGCTTTGGAGCAATCCATTTGAGGGATATTGGTATCATCTGGTTTGTTTGTTGAATGTTGCATCCCATAAGTGTTTCCACTCTGGTAACCTTTCCCAAGTGTTCTTTCTCGAGTAAGTTTGCATTGTTTAGGCCAATTATGATGCGTATCACCTTTCCCAAGTGCTCTTTGGATGCTTTATATGAATGTTCTGGTGCTTCTTCCAGTTTTTTTTCTCTCCAGATTGCCAAAGCTATGATTACAGGAATGATTGATCTTATGCTGCAATGTTTAGTCGAGAACCATTACCGGGTGCATATTAGGTGATGAAGCGTCATGTTTCTGGATATCGTTATTCCTAAAATAACACTTAAATGATTCCAAACAATCCAGGCTTGATTACATTGAACCATAACATGGTTAGAAATCATTGCCACAAAACTGACATTTTGAAGCGAATTTGAGTCTCTTTCTCTGGAAGTTAACATCAGATGGTATCCAATTTAGCAAGGCTCTCCGTAAGAAAAAATAGAATTTCTTGGGTGTTACAGAAGTCCAAGTTTTCCTATACACGTTTGATTCATTTCCTTGTACTCTTATAGCATTCCATGTCATTTTGTGTTAAAATCCCCATCAGGTGTTAGAGCCCACACGATTCTGCCTTGGTTGTTGTTGAGTTTGATCTTAAGTATATTAGAAACCACTAGGCTTGGGACAGTAGTATTTAGTTTGTCTACATCTCAGTTGTCATTTGTTCAGAATTTACAGATTTTTATGTTTTCATATGAGTCACTGTCATCTCTTTCGTTGAATTAGATTAAATCTCTTTCTGTGCATCATCTATCAAGCCAGAAATCAATTTCCCCACACCCAAGAATCCAGAATATAAATTTTTCAGCTTTGTCTCTGATCCCAGTAATTCTAGTCCAGACTCGTGATCCTCTATTACGAATAAGGACATCTATATGGATTGTGGTTTTTGAAAATTCTCATCATATTTTTGCGTTATATTTCAAATAGGAATCCAAAATATCTAATCAAATATAATATAACACCCAAAGTCAAACCAAACTTAAACTCAGAAATCAAAACTCCAAACTCCAAACATTGAATACCAAATCAAAATAACTTCTTTAACTCAACAAAAAATCAAACCCAAAAAAAAATTGTAATCCAGACTCGATAATTTTCAATCAAAATTTAATCTAAAATGAAACCAAAATTCAAAATCGAAAAATATCCAATCAAAATAAAATCAAAAAAAGAATCAAAAATTGAAAATTGAAAATTGAGAATGAACAAAATACTTGGAAATAAGAGGAGAGATACATTTCCCCGAACATAAAAATCCAAGGATAAAAAAACGTTTTGATATCATATAAATAATAAGAATAATAAAAGAAGACTGTGATTTTATTGATTAGAATAAAATATAATAATATTTACAAAGACCTTAAGCCACTACTTATAGAGAAGTGTGCATAATATCTCTAATATCTTTAATATATTTAATATCACTAAAAAATTTGAGATCATGATAGTATCAAATGAAAGTTAGGAACTACATTATAGAGAATACGGCATTATATGCTTAGATATGGATAATTTGAATTTTAGTAATGTCATTTGTCATAACAAAATGGTTATGAGTATTTAAGGATCTAATGAATAGTAAATTTAAACTATTCTTCGATTTAATTGTTATTGTGTTTATCGTTGATATTTTGATACTACGATACACCCTATGAGATGAACATTTTTATGAAAACCTAAATTAGTGTGAGCTTTGGTTAAATGAGGTGACATTTTTATGGCATGTGGTTAACAATGATGTAATTACCATAGATTCCTACAAAATGGAGGTTGTAAGCCAATGGTCGACACCTTTTAATGTAATAGAACTATATATGTTTCTTAGAATTACGGGTTACTATTGAAGGTTATTCAGAAATTCTCTAAAATAGTGTTTCCATGCTAAAGTTAGCTCAATAAATATCATGTTTCACTAGAATGAAGCATGTAAAGTCAGATATCAAGAACTAAAGAAACCAATTACAAAAACCTACACCCACAAAGAAGTTTATGATGTCTAGTGATGCATCAAATCAAAGATTAGGATACGGTCTTATACCAAATGACATGATAAAATCATATGTTCTAAGAAAATTAAAGCATGAGGAGTCAAATTATTCAATTTATGACATTAAGTTAGCAGTAGTCACGTGCTGACATTTTTTATATTTTGATATTTTAATATTATGATATCGTGTTTATCGTTGATATTTTAATATTATAATACACCCTATGAGATGAACATTTCTATGAAAACCTAAATACATGTGAGTTTTGGTTAAAAGAGGTGACATTTTTATATCAGGTGGTTAACAATGATGTAATTACCATAGATTCCTACAAAATGGAGGTTGTAAGCCAATGGTTGACACATTTTAATGTAATAGAACTATGTATGTTTTGCGGGTTACTATTGAAGGTTATTTATAAGTTCTCAACAATAGTGTTTCCATGTTAAACTTAGCTCAATAAATATCATGTTTCACTAGAATGAAGCATGTAAAGTCAGATATCAAGAACTAAAGAAACAAATTACAGAAACATACCTATAAAGAAGTTTACGATGTCTAGTGATGCATCACATCAAAGATTAGGGTACGGTCTTATACCAAATGACATGATAAAATCATATGTTCTGAGAAAATTAAAGCATGAGGAGTCAAATTATCCAATTTATGACATTGAGTTAGCAGTAATCGTGTTTGTTTTAAATACCTGACATCATTACTTATATAAAGTGACTTATCATATAAATACAGATCACCAAAGATTGAAGTATATATTTACACCAAAATAGTTAAGTTTAAGGCAAAAATATTGGATGCAAATAGTATTCATTATCCTCCTACAAATCTAATATATTGGTAGATGCTTTAGTCAAGCATTATTAAGAAAATCTAGTGTTTGTACCCGATGTTCAACTAATTTCAAGAGACCAGTTCACCTGCATTCTGGACTTGCAAAAGTTTCATGCAGTTCGTAAACTTTAAAAGCGATAATACATTGGTCAGAGCATTCAAAGGATTTTCCTCACTTGCAATATTTGACCTTCATTTGCTCTCTCTCAATTACGTCTAAAATGAAATGAAACTAGATATCTATCTGCTTAGTTCTCTCATGAAACTTTGGATTCTTCATTAGATGAATATCACTAGTATTATCACAAAGCATACTAACATTTTGTTTTATATTAGTGATCTCACTCAACAATCCTTTCAGCTATATAATTTTTTTTATTTCTACCATAACAGTCATATATTCGGCTTCTTTAGATGACAATGAAACAATCTTTTGTATACAATACTTCCAACTAACGAATCATTCAAATAAAACAAACAGATAACCCGAAGTTGACTTCTTTGTGTTAAGGAAACCCGCATAATTAAATTCTTCATACACTTTCAACATTATACGAGTCGTATTATTCTGATTATAACACAACCCAACTTCATTCAAACCCTTCAAGTATATAGTGAGCCACTTAAGTGCATGTCAATGCGGATTTCCTGAATTTATCATAAATATTCTCAAAATACTAATAAAGTAGGAAATAGCATGATTCATGTATATCGTTTCATACATGATATTGTTAATAGCATTAACATAAGTTATCTATTTCATGAACTTATTATATGTTGCTTTGTTTGATGCTTCAGTGTCACTAATTTTGAATCAGGCATCAATAAAAGTTCCAACCTATTTGACTTCAGAGTTCTCAGTTTTTGAAGGACCGTATGTATGTATTCTTGTTGAAATAATAATAAATACCCTTTCGTCATGCTCCTCGTGATCTTAATACCAAGTATACTCTTAGCCTCTCCCGTATAATTCATTTAAATCTCTCCCTTCAACTAAGTCTTTCTCATTTTAATCATCTTATTTTCCTTTACATTTGTTAGGATATCATCCACATACAATAACAAAAGGATTTGTCTCTCTATTTGTATTTTTCCATTATAATAAGAACAATTGTCATAGCAACATCAGACATACTTGATGGACTTCATAAAAGAATCAAATTTTCTATTCCACTATCTCGACGACTATTTCAGCCCATTTAAAGGTCTCTTCAAAAAACACACATATTGTTCCTTACATTGTTCAAACCCTTTCGGTTGACGTATAAATTATCTATTTCAATTCTCCATGATTGAAAGGCATTAGTAACATATATTTGATCTAACTCTAGTTCAAGCAACAATTTATAACGGAATCCCTCACTAAGTTTTGTTCCACAACCGGTAAGAATATCTTATTTAAATCAATACCATTCTTTTGCGAAAAGCCCTTAGTCATCAGCCTAGGTTTTATATATAGATAACTCAGCTTTAGAAATACCTTGCTTCAGTTTAAAGACCCAATTACTCTCAATAATCTTATTACTCTTTGGATGCTTTATATGAATCCAGGTGTCCATCTTCTTGAGAGATCTCAGCTCTTTCCTCATGATCTTCAACCATTTCTTTTTATTGCTTCTCTTCATAATATTGTGATAGTTTTCGGGTTTGAGAAAATATCCTTATAATTCAATCGATGAAGCATAACCAATCTGAATACGCTCAAATGTTCGAAGTAAGGTTTCTTTCCGGTCCATGTATCTTGAGAGAAAAAAAACCTTAAACAACGTAGATGGACATTAATTAATGATATATGCATTTGTAGTCACAGCTTCTCCCAAAACTTTGACCTCTTCCAGTTTTTTAAAGCATGCACATAACCTTTCTGGAAAAATTTTGGTTCATTCTTTCAGCAAGCCAATTTTATTAGGTAGTTCCTCTCATAGTTTGGTGCCAAACAATTCTAATTTTTGAAAAATATCTAGTGAATTACTTATTCACATATTCCAAGCCATTATTAGTCTGAAACTTCTTCAATATTTTTCCAGCTTGATTCTCCACTAGGGTATTCCAATTTTTAGAAACATCAAATGCTTCTTCCTTGGTATTCAAAATTATAACTCATATTTTCGTAGATTAGTCATCAATCAAGGACATGAAGTACCTTGAACCACCTATTGTAGGTTCATGTGTCTGACCTCAAAGATCTGAATGATCACACTCAAACACATCAGTACTTGTATGGTCATTAGGAAATAACTTCACACAAACCTCACCCTATTTCTCCACACACACCTCTTCCATTATAGAGCCTTTAAGAACTAACACATTATTAGTCATATAGGGTTTTATAACAACAAGTGAGCCTTGCAAAACCCAAATTATGTCGTTTCCACCATTATAAGTAAACATTTCCTCACTTAATATTCTAACGGGAAGAAGGGTTCCTTTAACCTTAAGCATGTACCTTACGTTTATTATTATTCTCTCATGTCATATAGACAGCTTGAGCTAAACATTTCTCACTCATTTGACGGTACGAGAATTATCATTCCCAATAATGACATTTTCACTTTTAAAGAGTCTCAGATTTTCAAACCAATGTTTGTTAGAAGTCATGTGATATTAAGCACCTGAATCCAATATAAAATTATTATTATTGTATCCTCAAATAGAAGCCATTAAACCATTGTCATACTCATAATCATCATAAATTCATAGTTTTTTTCGTCGACACGTCTATGCATCACTTACAAGCGTCTCGTTTATATTTTTTGTCAATCTATCTACATGTCCCTAATTAACGCATATACGCGTTTCCAATCCACATATTTATGTATCACTCATCTACATATATATCCATATGTATCACTCATCTACATATATATCCATATGTGCATCTACGTATCTACCCTATACATTTTATACGACCACATGGCACTCATCCACAATATGTAAAAAATAAAATATTATAAAGGAAAACGAAAAAAAAACCAAAATTTAAATTTATGGAATACTATTATTTGTAGTATTTTCCTTTCTAAAAATCATGTTTTAACTCTATAAAAAATGTTTAGCCAAAACTTCTTTATCGAATTAGACAATGATCAGTATACACCCGAATTCATCATTACTACGTGTCAGTAAAAGTTTCACCAACAAAATAACTAGCTCGATAAAAACACGATTAATATACATCTGTATACATATATTTATAACATAAAAAGTGATGGACATCATTAACAAACAAAAACCAATAATACATTTAATGTTATTTCTTTTAGTTTAGTTTGTTTTGTAAGGAACATGAAGTAGGTATTACATAACAAAATTTTACCAAAACCGATGTATTATTTTAAGTTATTTTTGTCAATTGTACATGGATCTGTTTTAGTTCATCAAATGATGAAATTAGTTGTTCATTTTGGTTCCATCTAAAACCGGAATCCACACTTAT
The DNA here is from genome assembly GCA_036936605.1 of Limnanthes douglasii subsp. nivea. NCBI lineage: Eukaryota > Viridiplantae > Streptophyta > Magnoliopsida > Brassicales > Limnanthaceae > Limnanthes > Limnanthes douglasii. The sequence continues at coordinate 187,252,881 of JAUPFV010000003.1, forward strand.
AAAAAATATACTTTGTGGTTATAACAAGCCAAAAACCTTAGTTTCGTAACAACCCCAAAGTTGATGAAATCACACATCCATGGTATTTTGGTATTTCTTTTATTAAATAGTTTTTATAAAGTAAAGATTTTAAGTTTGCATTTTTTAGAAACAAAAACAGAAAAGATTTACAGTTTTATTTTTGTACCTAATTCCCTTTTTATAAAATATAATAATATTTTATCATAATTCTTTTCAAAACAATTATTATATAACCAAATTAATACGAAAGATAGGAAAACCTAACTTAACTTTTTAAAACAGACAGTTATTCATATAGCCCAAATAACAAAAGTTTTCTGATCCAATGGTCGATGTACCAAATATTCATTACAAGTAGGACATCACAATTTTCCAAATGTTACCAATTTATATTGTACACCTGTAGTATTTCTGTGGATTTTATGAAAAGAATGCTATAAATTTCAATAGCTTTGACTGGTATTGTTTCATAGGCAAGTCTCCCAAGCGGAGGCTTTGGAGGTGAAGCTGCTGAAACCTATCTGCTTTGCATATTCTGAAATAACCGCTCGAGCACAAGCTTCCCATGTCCTTGCTATCACTTTGAGAGACTTCACTTCAGACAGGGTTTTTAAAGTTAGCTTAAACCTTTCTAGTGCTTTGGACCCAAGATCTTCATCTTTGTTACTGTTCCAATAAAATAAATAGTGTATAGAGTTAGATTTTATATTTAAACATGGAAGCTAACCCTACTATATATACTTTAATTATACTAAAGAACCATACTTGAGCAATATATATGTCGAAGTAAAAGTAAAAATCGAAACAAAACTCTCCCAACTTCCAGATTTCTACCTGATATCAGCTGAAACATCATCTAAAAGTATTGGGGCGCAGTTGGGATAACTTGAGGGAACCAGAAAACGTAGCGGCTGTATTTGTAGCTGCAAATGAACGAAAATTGATATAAAACAACATATAAGCAAGGGAAAGATTGAAAGGTTGAAAAGACCTACCCTGTGTGCTGAAAAATGTGATTTTAACTGTGGGCCGAGCGTCACAGGAATTGTAGAGAATATAACTAGAGTTCCTTTGGAAGAAACTGCTACTGCACTTGGATCAACTTTGTTGTCAACGATGTCTACGACGGTGTCAAAAAGTTGCTGATTGATTTCCCTTATCTCCTTCAAAAGAGGAGGAGCAGTATCCTCGATTCTCTGCCTCTTGAAGCTATTTATTGCAATGGGTTCCGGATTAAAGTGGCGACACATTGATTTCACGTCGGAAGTTCCCGTGCGAAGAAAAGACTTTGTATCAGCAGCCAAATCATTCCCAATAGCAGCTCTAGAATTTTCGCCTGGACCTGATGCTGCTAGCCTATCTACCAACATCGTAACCGAGGTAATATCCCTCTCTGCTGATGTCAATGCTTCAGTTGAAATAGATGCCACCTGAAAATACACACAGAATGAAAATATATAGGCTCAAGGTAGATTACTTCGTTGGAGAACATACTAAAACAAGCATAAGGAAATGACTTTAGACTAACCGCTCTCATAAGTCGCTGGATAGGCTGCTCAGTAACAATTGGCTTGCCAGAAACAACTGTCAAATCATTTTTACTTGAGCTATCTGCATTATTGAGCTCTTGAGTGCCTAGCGCGACGGATGGAGCTGGCGTTTGTTGATGTCCACTTTCTACAGGAACAACAGTTGGAGAGTTTGAAGATCGCAAAGGTGTCCCGGTATTTACGTTAGATGACAAAATGTTATTCTGATCAGGGTGTGGAGAAATGCATACGGCTGACAGCGGAGATGCAGCCTGCAGCTGTTGAGATGAAGAAAGTTCATACTTACTCCCTTGTTTTACGGATTGAATAGAATATGCGGTTTTCTGGCCTGCAGACGGATTTTCATGAACCGCCTCTTGACTAATCTTATGTCTTGCTTCTTGGTGAAACTGTTGCTCCCGATTTTGCATTGACTGATGCTGTTCATGTTGTTTGAGCTGTTGCAATGTTTTCTGTTCCAGCTGATGCGAAACCATGGAACTATTTCGATGCAACATGTCTTTCCCGATTTGTGAAGACAGAGAACTATTATTTCCGTTTCCAGAGTTTGTTTGTAACGATCCCGAGGACATCACTGTATTTCCTTGAGCTGAAATATTGCTAGGACGGGTTTGCTGTGAAACAGAAGCGTTCTGCAACCTGGTCATGCTGTTCTGATTCGAAGGCATTGGCTTTCTCCCCCCATATTTTACACAGTCTAGAATATGTTTTTCATACAATGGCCAAGTCTCCTTTAAAGCAGGTGAAATATCAGATTTTGAACATTGTAAGACTTTCACGAAGTATTCCATCTTGGTTTTATATCTCCTCATTCTTTCAGTTTGATCTGTGGTAAGAGTGGCAGTCTGCAGAGATATACATATAAGAAAAGGAGTCAAGGCAGTTACAAGCAAGCAAAGTTACAGTCAAATGTCACAACACTACTCAGAAGCTTAGGTACGCAAGTTACCTTCTCAAGCTGAGCAACTGCTTTTTGATGAATTTGCTGCACAGCAGGTAAGCACATTGCCTTCATGCTTTGTATCTGAAAAATGGGATTCAATTCATAAAGTCTTGAACGCTTTGGTTTGATAGACATAAGATGGTAGCAAGTTGAAGAGTTATCGGTGAATGCATAGAACAAACATTTCAATACTAATAGATGCATGGCTAAGTGAAAAATTTCTTTCCGTACCTCATACATTGTTTCCTCTTTAGTTAATAATAAAGGCTTATAACTGATTCTTTACGACAATTTAAGAAAATAACCGATCGACCTATTTATGCCTTGAAATGTAAGTTATTCTTAGAAACTTGGAGCCAAGATTTGTTCCCACCAAGAAACATACAAAAAAAAGTAAACAATCTTTTGAAGCGATGCTTTGGGTCTATCCTGCAAGATAATGTTCACATACCGGCCGATGTTGCAGATGTTTGCAGCAAAGGCTTGTATAGTTTTGGGTCATTATAAAAAAATGACTGTAAGGTAGGATTCCCTTTTCATCCAACACTTTCTGATTTCATATTTTAGTCCTAAAATTTATTGAGATTACATGTTAGTCCCTAAACATTTTAAATTGAATTTTAGTCCCTAAGTTTTCAGAATCTACATTTTAGTCCCTAAATTTCTTAAATTATATTTTGATCTCTAAACCTTGTAAAATTGCATTTAGTCTCAGAAGTTACCAACCAAACATGATACGCATAACATCAATGAACCAAACATGATCATGCCTAGATAGTGTTGAGACTTGAGACTGAGAACCACACACACTTAAGTGTAGTATATAAATACATTATACTCGCGCGAAACTTTAATCTCAATTTACCTTCTGATAAACCTCCTCTCGCCAATCACCACCATTTGCATGTCCGATTGGGCCTGTGGAACCTGCATGTGTTATATCAGTTATATTGATAGTATCAAATGGAGTAAAGCAAACATAATAAGTCTATTAATCATCCAAAAAGACCCATGCTCGACCAAGAAGACATAATATCCAAGTGAAGGCGGAATTCTTCCAAACTCAAGACGCAGATAAGAAAAAGGATATATTGCAGACATTTCTGACTCCTACTTTTAGTTAATAACCATGAGTATAACTGACAAATCCAAAGCAACGGTAAAAAAGGAGGACCTAGAAGCAGTTTAAGACTTTCTCTTCACAGATTTAATCATCTTACACACATAAAAGAATACAGAAAACATTGATGCAGTTACAACCACGATCTGAATTTCACTAGGACGTAAGACTATGTAGGTACAAGAACAAAAAAAAAAACTTAGCAGATATAATGCATTTTGATAATCTAAAAGGAAGTTCAAAATCAAATACTGCAGTTGTTTGAATATTTGAGATTTGTTCTGATAATCGAAGCATTAGTCAACAAAAGCAAAACAAGGAAGAGTTACTACTGAATTGATTCAGCAACACACCTGATGCAGGTTCAATAAGAGGTCTATCTGACTGAGTCTGTTGCTCCACCACGTTCTGCAAAGAGCCTGATACTCTAGGGTGTAGGGGCTTAGTAAGCTGAAGTTGCTGACTTTGAGCAGCTATCGTGCTAGCACCAGCCTGCTGCGGTCTTTGCTGCAGTGAAACCTTTGATTGTGGCATCACATGTGAAGAATGGTTATGCGACAATCCTGAAACATTACTTCGATAGCCCAACTGCTGTTGCTGTGCAATCGGTAGGCTGTTTTGCTGCGTCATCAAACGTTGCTGCAAGTTGGCTGGGTGGCTTTGTTGCTGCAAGTTGGGCTGATGGCCAATGCTTGTACCCCTTATATGCTGACGTATCACTTGCCGTTGCTGCTGCTGTTGGGGTGTCACTGCTGTATGTTGTTGCGGCCGATGAAGTATGGATTGTAGTGACTGCTGCTGTTGGGATGTCACTACTGTATGTTGTTGCGGCCGGTGAAGCCTGGATTGCGGTGACTGCTGCTGTTGGGGTGTCACTACTGTATGTTGTTGAGGCCGATGAAGCTTGGATTGTGCTGACTGCTGCTGTTGGGGTGTCACTACTGTATGTTGTTGCGGCGGATGAAGCATGGATTGTGCTGACTGCTGCTGGTGGGGTGTCACTACTGTATGTTGTTGCGGCGGATGAAGCATGGATTGTGCTGACTGCTGCTGGTGGGGTGTCACTACTGTATGTTGTTGCGGCTGATGAAGCATGGATTGTGGTGACTGCTGCTGTTGAGGTGTCACTACTGTATGTTGTTGCGGCCGATGAAGCATGGATTGTGCTGGCTGCTGCTGGCTGTGTTGAAGACTGGCGAAGGAAGCAGATTGGTTAATAGGAGACTGCACAGAGGATGGTGTTTGTAGCACAGTTTGCTGAGATGACCGCAGTTGAGAAGGTTGAGATAAGTTATGAGCTGACATCATTGGCCGCGAAAGGTTATGGTTTCCTTGTTGAAACTTCTGTTCAAGAACTCGTTGTTGCAACTTCTCCTTGCTAAGATATTGGGGATCCTGTGACTGTTGATGTGGAAGAGTCTGCTGCGTTGCTGCCATTTGCCTATGGGGACTGGCAAACCTTTGCGAAGTCTGGCTTACCACATTTGGAGACGGTTGTACGGCAGCAGAACCTTGTTCTCTAGATGTTATGTTCGGTCCACTTTGGGATACCAGCTGTTGGGGTACTTGCGATGGATTAGCTGCTACCGAGTTAGTGAGTGATTGTTGTTGAGCATGAACCTGGGGTTGCACACCGCTAGATCCTGATGTAAACAAAATGATGATGCTAAATCCGGAGAACGATTATAAAGGCACTGAGACAAATAGCACAGAGTGCTGCTAAAAATAATAACAACTTAAAACAAAATGCTACTGCCTTGTTATCGGAGAAAAAGGATCATATGGTACAAAATGAAAAGAACTCTACGGACAGTAAAGTGACTATTCTCATGGGGTATACTAAGACGCTATGAAACACCCTTTTCCAGTAAAGGCACAACTTAAAAACCAAATGCTACTGCATTGCTACCTGACTCCAGAGGCTTTCCTTCGTTGGATAGTTGTTGCTTATACTTTGTGTCCATTTGTTGCAATTTGTGAAATATCATAGCCCCATACTCTTTCTGATACACACAATGAAAAATAAAAAATGGCATTGGAAGTCAGTCTCTCAAATACAAAGTTGTTCATCATTCTTGTGTATTTCTAATCAAAACCGAAGCATGAAAACTAAACACCAAACACATGGCAATTACCTGACTTTTAGCAAACTGATATATTCTCTCTTCATACTTCATAGAAATTTCCCTGGCTTCACTTATCACCGCCGGCTCAGCCGATGTAGACATCTTTGTTAGCATTTTCATTCTGCATATCCAGGCCACATCATGTTAAAGCATGTAAAATACACAGGCAATGGAACTATGAAGCACAAAAACAATATGAGGCACAAAAAAGACACTAAATTGTTGAAAATTAATATCAAACATACATCCTATTAATAACTTGTTGGCGTGCATCTGGTGGAAAGTGGTCTCTCCAATCCCCATTGACATTCACAATGGTAGGTTCAACGTTCGGTTGACCAGAAGAATTCTGATTACTGGACTCCATAAAGACTGTGGACAAACAAGAGTATACAACATTACTAGAAAAACGAAAATAACAAGAGCATGAGACTACGAACATGTACATGCAACAACTATAGCAGACAGGCTTTGCAAAGAGACAACATCTTTTCGTTAGTAAAAACCTAAATCAGAAAACGAAACAAAATTAAAAACCCAAAACAGAAGACGATATGTAAAAGCATACCAAACAAACTGCAACACTTGAAAGATTACTATGGTTTTACGATCAGAATCGGAACTCAGTGTTTGAGTTCAAATTAGTTCAAATTTTTCGGCGACGTGAGATGTACTAATATTTATAGAAGCAATGATAGGGAGACTTGAGTACTGTACGAGGTTACGAACACGCGTTTTGTTGATTGTGTTTAGATGTGCAAGAGTCCTTGAGAAGAGTACCTCTATATATAAGGTATGGCTAAACTATTGTTAGGAAGGAATTTCATAAACCCTCCGGAAAAAACAATATATATTTTTATTTTGTTTTTATTCTTTTACCAAATTATCTCATTTTATATTAATTACAATTATTTTGACTTATTTATACCATCAAAATATCCTATATTATATTGATTACAAATACAATAATGTTATTAATGACAATCCGTTTGACTTTGATTATTTTTAAATAATTGAAAACTGAACTTAACGCAAGATGTGAACTTAGAGTTTTTTGAATAAGTTCAAATTTGTTTTATATAACATTGTAATTTTATCAAATTTAATATTTTTAACTTTATATAAATAGATAAATTCTAAAAAATATAATTTTTGTTTAACCCTCAAAATATAAAATTTAAATTTAAATCAGGGTGAAATTATGTTAAAAATTCTTGATTTTGAGTTATTTTTCAAATTAGGACAAAAGTATTTATATTATATTAGGTGTGACTTGAGGGACATGCATTGGTTGGTGAAAGGTGTGGAATTGGATGGGATATTTCGGATAACACAGATATGAGAAATTTAGACTTAGATATTTTTATTATAAATAATTTGTTTCATTTATAATAATTATAATAAGTTTTTTTAATTACCAGTGCATCCATCAGCTATAGTTTATATATATATATATATAATGAAAAAGTACTCTTTATTTCAATTGAGAAAGGAATACAAAAGCAGGGGTCAAGGCAAAACCCCAGATGTTTTATGATCTAAAATTTCTTTCCTAAACAAAAATTTTGGATTTAAGTTTCGCTCCAAGATTTCAAACCCACTAAATCTTCAACTTCACTAAATCTCTTTTCTGTTATTCAAAAGAAACAAAATTCCATTTCTTCATCTTCATCAACTTCATAAACATTCAAAGACTTTTCAGCATAAAGCAACACAATTCGTCTCATCAACTCGCAAGACTAGGAATCAGAACAGCATCATCTTTGACTATCAGTAATCAAAAATCTCGAATGAAAAAAGAAGCAGCTCCATTAACAGCTCCATAAACAGCACCAGCTCCATAATCAGCACCAAAGGCATTCAAAGATTTCGAAAGATAGAAACAGCAGCTCCACAAACAGCAATCCTTGATAGAGCCTTCCTGCAGAGAGTGAAACTCCGACAGTGTATTTGAACTAATTTATTCAAGGTTAATATACCCTAGGCCCAGGGATTCAAGAACCATAATGGCCAGAAGATTAGAAGGAACATCATAATGAGAGAAGGTACTCTTCTGCTTACACTTGAGAGTCTATTTTGCCAACCAGTCTGCTGCTTGGTTTTGGACTCTCGAAATGTGTCTGATATTCATTTTAGATCTTATTAGTTTTCTACAAATATTTAGGCTAGAGTTATTTGTTTATGAGTTAGAGGTGAAAGCAATCTGATTAACTATTATAAGTGAATCAGTTTCGATATCAATGTCCTTCCAATTGTTTTTGTAGCATATAAGAAAACCTTCAATAAGAGCCATATATTGAGCCTGAATTGGAGTGCGCTTACCAAACATTAGACCAGTAGCATTTACAATGTTTCCCTCACTGTTTCTGATCACAATACCACCTGCAGATTCGCCATTTCGAGCACAGGCACCATCCACATTCATCTTAAGTCTACCGTTAGCTGGAGAACTCCATTTCAAGTAAAGAGGCTTTGTATTTTTTCTCAACTAAATTGCATCCAAGTAAGTATCCTGCATTTTTACAGTTAATCCAATGCTTATAGTTAAGTCTATCAGACACATCAAAGCCTTTAATAATATTGGAAACAAGATCAATAGAGGTTTTAATGTTAGGCTTCTTATCCTTATATTTGGAATACTTTTTGGTCTTCCATATAACCCAATAAATAATCTGAGGAATAATGTGGGTTATATGAGACTTCTTATTGGAAAACCAGAGCCAACACCTAAGAATATGAGAGACATACATGAAACGACCTATCTTGATTTTGAATAAGCAAGCAAAATGGTTCCACAGCTGCCAAGCAAAGTTGCAGCTTACAAATAGGTGATTCTTGTCCTCACAGTTTCTACAAAACTGACACTTTGAAATAATACTGAAATGTCTCTTTATTAAGATCGAGTCAATCGAAATGTAATTATTAAGTAATTTCCAGGTTAAGAAAGAGAACTTCCTGGGCATACATGAGCTCCAGATTTTCTTGTAGATAGTTGACTGATTATGCTTTGTTCGAAGATGGTTCCAAGTGTCTTTCATATTCAAGTTGCTGTTATTAGAATGAGACCATATTATAGTATCATCCTTTTCACTACCGAGCTTGATCTTGTAAATGGCTTCAATTCTTTCATTAGACAAGTTGTCCTTCATAGCATTGTAGTCCCAACCACCATTCTTCCAAAAGGTTTGGACCTTAACAGGAAGAAACCAATCTTTATTGCCTGCTATAGGAGGCATGCAATACCAGGCATCCATCCAAAAATCAATCTCCCATTTACCTAAGGTCCATTGAATGTTCTTCTCTGCTTGGCACCTGATACTTATCAATCTTTTCCAAACAAGAGAACCATTATTGTTAACAGCTTTGAAGGGATGAACTATTTTACAGTAGATATTCTGCATTAAGTTAGACCAAAGACATTTATTTTTTCTTAAGGTGAACCAAAGCTTTTGGGAGAAGTATTGTTGAATATCATCAAGTTTCCTGATATTCAGCCCTCCTTCCCCAAAAGGCTTGCAAATAGAAGACCAAGTAGTCCAATACACAGCCTTTTGATTATACTTAGTCCTCCACAGAAATCTATTGAAAATATTTTCAAGGTTCTTAGTGATATGCTTTGGAATTAAGCAACTCTGCATCCAGTGATGGGCTATAGGTATTAAGACATTTGTTATTAATGCTAGCCTACCACCATAAGAGAGGGATTTGTTGTCCCATTCAGCAATTTTATCATTAACTTTATTAAGAATGGCCTTATAGACCTTTCCTTTGTTGTTATTTGATAAGGTGATACCTAGATGCATAGTAGGAAAAATCTCCACTCCATAACCAGTAGCTTTCAGATTTTGAATGATAATTTGCTGAGTTTTGCAGACATAATGATCTTTGTCTTCTGCTTGTTTATTGATTGACCATATACCCTTTGATAGCAATCAAGAAACCTGCTCAAAATCTCAATGGTGATAGGTAAGCTATTTGTGAAAATCAATATGTCATCAGCGAAAACCATGCAAGAAATTAGATAGCTTGATCTAGCATTGTATTTCATGTTTTTATTGTTGCTAAACAACTTATACATTCCTCTAACAAGCACCTCTTCACTAAGAATAAAAAGGCTAGGGGACAAAGGATCCCCCTGCCTTAAACCCCTCATCATATGAAAGTAATAAAAAACCTCTCCATTTATAAGCATTGAAACATGAGCATTAGTTATCATTCTTTTAATAAGAGCTATGAAAGCAGTAGATAAACCAAATAAAAGAAGAACTTTAAGAATGAATTCATGAGAAACTCTGTCGAAAGCATTGGACATATCAAGCTGGATCATTATATTTCCAGTCTTTGGCTTTCTATTGATGTCATGTAGTAATTCCTTAGCAATTAGAATGTTGACATGAATCAACCTGTCTTTCACAAACGCAGTCTGTAAGTTAGAAACTATTTTAGGAAGGATATTTGATAACCTGTGATTGATCAGACTAGCCACAATTCTATTTATCATAGTACACAAACTGATTGGTCTGTAGCTATTCCAATCAGTTGAATTGTTACTCTTAGGAACTAAACAAATCCCAGTAGCAAAAACACCTGTATGGATATTACTGTCACTAAGAATAGCATTAATTATGTTGCACAGATCAATCTTTATGATGTTCCAACAACTTTTGAATAAGAAGAGATTAAAGCCATCAATTCCTGGAGCACTGTCAGACTTCATGTTGCTAACAATATTCCACACCTCCTCATCATTGGTGATATTAAGGAGAGAATCATTCTCATCTTTAGAGACAAGAGCAGGGATACATTCAAAGATATTTTCATGAAGCCTGTTAAGATCTTCACTATACAGAGAAGACATAATGTTTTTGAAATATCTAGCAGCAGAGTTACCAATGTCCTTTTGATTGGTCAACCAGGTATCACCATCTTTGATACTTTTGATCTCATTCTTCTTTTTCTTCTTTGAAACATAGGCATAGTAGAGCTTTGTGCAACCATCCCCATCTTTTAACCAATTATTGAAGCATTTTTGCTTCCAGAATGCTTCTTCATTTATGAGAGCATTAATGTCGAGACTATTAGCCCTAGAAAGATTTGACTTGGATTCCTGATTGCTTTTATTTAAGTAAAGTAATTCCATTCTCTTAACGTTGTCTTTTGTAGCCTTAACATTATCAAACTCATTTCCAAAAGAATTGGAATTCCAATATTTCAAACAAAGCTTTAATCTTCTGAGCTTATACCAGAAGATATGACTAGGATTTCCCTGAATAGGTTTAGACCAGTCCTGCTCAACAATACTCATGAACATATCAACATTAGTCCAGGCATTTTGAAATCTAAAAGGTTTTTTTATGAGTTAAAAAATTAGAATTTGATGTGAAAAACCTGTGTTTTGTTGAAAAGCTTCAACATATGTCATTGATATGAACCCGGTCGAGTCTCTTTCACTTGTTGCTTCTGGACCAAGTATACTTTGACCCTCTATAAACAGCATCCTCCAGGTTTCATTCTTTAATAGTCTCATTGAAGTTGTCCATGCTATTCTGACAATTTGAAATACAACCAATCTGCTCATCATGGGAGGATATAGTGTTGTAATCACCAGCACACATCCAGGCTTTGTTTGAGTTTTTAAAAGACAGCAGGCTATCCCAAAGACTGGTTCTTTTAATACGCTGACATTTAGCATAAATAGAGGTAAGAAGAAAACTATCTTCCATACCAGGGTAAGTAACCTCCATACGGAGACACTGATCCAAGTTATGAATGACATTAATATTGATATCCTCCATCCAAAAGATCCAGATCTTGTTTGAAATATTAGAATTGTGAAAACTGAAACCAAGAGATTTAGAAATCTCCTCAATATTTTCAATCTTAGTCATAGGCTCATGAACAGTAAGAATCTTAATGTGCTCACTCTTAAATATAGAGACAAGTCTCCTCCTGATAGGCTTGTTGTTGAGGCCCCTTGAATTCCAACTAAGAATTCTGATCATTATCAGAATGGTATGTTTTTGCAGTTTGTCCCCCAAGTTTAGGGACTTTATTTTCAGTTTGCTTATGGTGTGGATAAAAGTAGCCTGAGGGTAGGCTGGTAATTTCAAGTGGAGTTTTAAGACGGTGTAAGGGTGTTTCACGGTGGTATGGTGGTGTTTAAAGGTGTTTCAAAGTGTTTCAGGGTGTTTTAAGGGTGGAGAGAGAATTAAGCAGCCTGGCAGCAGTTCATTTTTCTTACCCATAGTTAATGCTGGTGGTCGGGTATTTATAGTGTGAAAGTTGGGCCCTTATGGGCTTTCGGGTCAAGTTTAATGGACCCGGGTCATGTTTAAAGACCCACAAGTTTTAAGCAGATGTGCAGGTAGCTTAGTCAGATAGTGTTTAGGCTTTTTAGTACTTTAGTCATAGTTCGAACTGCCTTAGGTTTATAGTGTTCGAAGTTATCTGTCCGGTGAAAAAGTCCTGTTCGAATTAATATGCTTGGAGTCTGTCCGAATTTTACGGGGAGATTTACCTTGGACTGCCCTTCCGGGGAGCACTTCGAATTCGGACTCATCAGCTTACAGATCTATTCCTTCTTTTAGCAGTCTTTAACTTACTCTCTACGATTTCATTAAATGTTTGGCCAGTTGAAGAGGTTGGAGATGCAGAACAGCTGGCAATATTTTCCGGTTCAGGAGACGAATTATCCATATCAGAATTACTTTGGTGAATGCACTCATTTTCAAGTCTTTTCAGGGCCTCAATGTACTCAGAACTATCTTTAGTAGGAGAATTCCTGCTAGTTGATTGATGATATTTCTCCATATTTGCTTGTTGAAGTTTTCCTTTAACTTGTTCATGAAAAGACTATTGTTGATTACTTTATTTAACAGTTTGGTTGTTACTTTCTTCTTGAGAATCCTGATCTTTCTGCCTTACAATAGATTTGATTTTCCTTCTGTAAACTTTGATAGTGCTGTTTCTTGAATCATTATTGAATGTTTTCATATTCTTTTCAGATTCTTTTTCCAATTCTTTTCCCAAATCATTATCCTGAGCAACACTGATTTCCTTATTCTCAATCATTTCAGTCTTCTCTTTTCTTTCCTCAACATTGTTTAATAGTTTTTTGCAATCAACCCAATTATGACCAATGTGAAAACAATATCCACAATATGAAGGTAAATTCTTATAACTGATAGAAATCCAGTGTCCATCATTTTTACCAAACCCGATCCACATTTTCCTCTTCAGTTGTTTGGAGATATCTATAACAATCTGAGCGTAACAAGCATTCCCATGAGCTCTGTTTTCTTCAGGAACAACTACTATGCTGTATGTAGTTCCTAAAGTTTTTGCAAGATCAGTCACCAGTTCCTCGTTGTAAAGGTACTCTGGCAGGTTTTCGAATCTAACCCAGGATAAGACAGTTGGGTTTTCACGTTTTTTGCTGAAATCAGGATTCCATCTAAGGATTCTCATTACAAAATCATCAAACCTCCACACATTCTTCGACCAGATACGACACACATCCTCTTTCAAATTAAATTCCAGGAAAATATGATGCGAATCCCAGACTTTATAACTGTAACTACCTCTAAACTTCAGCGAGTTCAAGAAACTGTCGATCTTGATTTTTTTTGGTATATCATTACTAAATTTTCCAATCAAAGTGGTTTTTGATTGTTCTAGCAAATGGGTTTAACCTCTTCAGAAAATTGGATCGAGAAATGGTCTTCTGATTCCTTGATCCACTCTGGATTCAATGAAACAAAGCCTTTTTTTTGTTTAAAAAGATCGGCAAAACTTTTCGTATTCTCCTTCTCCTGAATTTGTTTTTTAAGAACAGGGAATTTTTCAGTATTTTGAGTTTCTATGAGAAATAAAATCAGAGATTAGATAAAAAAGATGATTACTTCAAGAGACAGAGAGTCGTTTTCTTGGAGCGTTTCATTTCCATCAATCCCGTTTCATATGAATATATAGTTTTAATGCTTAAAAATATTTGATAGAATTTTGATAGCTTTGAAAAGGATAGGTTATACCTTGAACCCTTTTGCTGAATTTTTTATCGTATTATTAGGTTTTTGATTATTTTGTTAAATTGGTTGTTTTATATTTTATAAAAAACCAATAGACTGTTTTTGTTAGATTTTATTTGTATTTTTGTTTTCAAAATCTTTCTATAAATCCAGTTTTAAGTATTTTTTTATCGGACTTCATAATAACGTTAAGGTATGTCGACAAGTTTAGTGATATAGTCTTTATCCGATTTCGTTCTTCAATTTGGTAGTTGTTTCTAACTTAAAAAAATTGAATTTTTAGAATTTTAATTGTTTTATTAATTTGTTAGTTGATTAGTTTTTATGAATTATAAACCTACGTTTAACCTGTATTTTTGTCTGAAATGGATAATTATTCAGATAACTAGGTTTTTAGTTACGTTTTCGGATCGAGTTGCGCGTATCATGTGACAGGGCAATCGTGGTACGTGGCGTGACCACGAAGCAAGTGATCTCGTGAATCGTGTGACAATATTCAATCACAAATATAGCTTGAATATCTACTTGGCTTTTTATAAAAAATGATGGTATTTTTATATAAAATACTATACTTCATTTAATTTATAATTATTTATTTATATTTTATTTAGTTTTGATAAAAATTAAATGAAAAAAAGATGTGTTGATTGTTAATTTATTATGGGAGCCATAATTTACTACCCGGCCACCGCTGCAAGTTGAAATATTCAAAACGATTCTGCAGTTTATACACATTAAATTAAAAGAGAAAAGTACCCTCGAATCTTTAATTAAAAGTTTTTCATTGTTCAAGGTAAATCTCCTGAACACCTCTAATATGCTAGTTCACTTTGATTATGTTGGTCTCCTACCGAGAAAATATTAGCAGCAGAATGAAAACTAAGCTGCAGTTCTAGAATGCGTAAACCATATTAAGACGAAACAGAATGTAACTTACCTTAACTGGACACCTTTTTCGCAAGAAAGATATAATTTAAACTCAAACGCATGTTGCCTTCCTTCTGGTGAATCAAGTGGATAAATTATCTTAAGGGCCAACAAAGGAGAAATTATCAGTGGCTATGGTAATAACTACGGAAAGCTTACTTCACTGAAAGTTGAAGCAAGAGCAATGCATGATGGACTTCAAATCTGCAAAATCATTGGAATAAGGGAAGTTCACGTTGAATCAGACTCTGAAACTCTCATTTCTCTTCTAACTTCTGGAAAAAAAATCCTCAATATCTTCAACTAGTAATATAAACTATAAAATAGTTGAGTACAACAACCATGTCCTTCCAATTCATTTTTAGGGAACAGAACAAAGCAGTTGATTGGCTAGCTTGTTGGACCCTGAAATGCAAAATGAAGTTGGACTATAAAGATTTTAAACCTATGAAAGAACGGGAAACTATCACTCATTTAGAAAAGTTACAGTTAGGTTACATTAGAATAGAGAAATAACTTATCTTGTTTTATAATCCTTTATAGCTTTTCTTGAGACAGAAGCTGATGAACCAAATTCAGAGGATGGAAATAGATTGAGGGTGAGAAAGACCGTAGAAGCTTAATTATGGAAGAAATAAAGGAAGAGCTTAAGCTGAAGCAAACGAAAGAAAAAGGAAGAATGTGAAGTATGAGACTCTGAAATCAAATGAAGGAACACTTGGCGCCTTCCTAAATTTAAATTTTTAAATAGGTCTAGATTTATGAAGTTATATCAGTTGTACCCTACACTTTCTAAATGTTCAATTTGCACCCAAAATAAATAAAAGTTCGTTAGCTTTTAAAAAAAACAAATCTCCTAAAATGGATATCACTGCACCCCTTCTGTAAATGACCCTCCGAGTAAAAGATATTATGGTACGAGGTCACAACCTCGTGAACTATATTACTTGAATTATATTTTAAGGCTTCTTATCCTTCTTATTTGGTAGTTATGTAATAAAAAAGGTTTGATTTTTGTGTATAGTGGCATTTTAATAATTATAGGATAACAACAATATTTTTAGTTTTCTAAACTTGAATTTGAAAGAATATATGGATAAAAGAAGATCCAAAAAATGGATTTTTTAGTCTTTTTTTAACCTCAATATACGTTAGTTTATTTAATTATGAAGACTTATACATGGAGAAAGGTCCAAAAGAGAATCCGCACATGGCTTAAGACCAAGTTTATGACATAGTTCCAAATAAGTCATCTTACAACATTGAAAGATAAACCATAGCTACAAGAATCTCCAATTCAGACACTTAAATATTCAAGCCAATTCGATAAACTTAGGAATTCGACTGATTATGTTGATGATGTCAGCAAGAAATTCAGTAGGTTATCAGAGTGATGGTGGAATGAGATCTCATACTATCATATTCTGATGATGAAATCACCAAGAAGTTCGTTAGGTGGTTCCTCAGGGTAATGGTGAAATGAGACACACTCCTTATACAATCTGGTATCTGATTTCACTTCAATTTCTTTGAAGAGTCTCCTAATAGCCCTCTTTCAGGGAAAAAACTTAGCTTTCTTGAGTCGATTGTGTTAAAGATATAAGGCACAAGCCCATTAGGTCATATGTTTTATCTATATATAAGAGTTTATACACTATGTAATAGATACACTTTCTAAATAATAGAAAAAACCTAATCGTTCTCTTTTCTCTCTTTTGTTTATTATTTAACATGGTATCAGAGCCTAGAGTAATCTGATCGGGGAAACGGGGTCCTCATGTTTCGTGGATCTACCAGGTTAAAATTCGATAAAGAGTTGTATTATTGTTTTGATATGGAAGGAAATAATCTATTGACTTTTTTGAGTTATTATTCGATAAATGTATAATAAACTGAGTTATTTGAGTTATATTATTGTTGGATTTTGGTTTTGTTTTGGATATGCTTTTGTGTGGTTTCCAATTTGTTCTCTTGTTTTTCGATTGGATTTGTGTTGGAAATTTTAATATGTTTTTTATCAGAATAAGTACAGTTTTTGGTTTTCAGATTTGCTGTGTGCAACCCCAATCAAACGGTCCTCCAATAGAATTGGTTGGTTTATGATTCAGTTTTATGGTTCGGGAGAAATCACTATTGGAACAGTGCATCAGTTTGTTGATAAATCCGTGAATTCAATTCTGATTTTGATTGGAAATTTGAAATTTGAAATTTGAAATTATAAATTATAAATTAGAAATTAGAAATTAGAAATTGGAAATTAGAAAGTAGAAATTGGAAACTGGAAACTGGAAATTGGAAACTGGAAATTGGGAACTGAGAACTGGGAACTGGGAACCGGGAACTGAGAACTGGAAAGTGGAAATTGGAAATTGGATTCTGTTTGGTGTTTGGACTTGGTATTTGGATTTAGTTGGGTATCTGGACTTGGTTTTATATTTGGACTTGGATTTGATTGAGTATTCAATTTGATTTTGCTGGACCACTGAGATTTTGAATTTTGGGTTTGATTTGATTTTTTTGATTTGGATTTGGTATCTCCTAATTTGTTTATTTTGATTGATTATTGGTTGTGGATCTTATTGCGAATATGATAGGAAAATATGATTTTCTATAGTCTACTAGTAACAATCTGAGTAAGAAGAACTTTATTATGTCCACATTTGTATACCATTCAATATGTTCTCGTTTTCCACTTCAGGTATTGATTCATCATTGAGGATTTTGGATTCGGGTGCGTCTCATCATATGTCACCTCACATGTCGAAATTTTTTCGTTGTCTTATGTTTCACCCACATCCGTTTTATCTGCTAGTGCTATACCAATGTTATTAGAGGGTATTGTCTCTATTTGTACCCCTTATATATCGCTATCCGATGTTTACTACGTTCCCACCCTTGCTTTGAATCTTGTTCCGGTTATCCAATTGTGTAAATCTGGTTATTATGTCTTATTTTCAGATCATGTTTGTGCTATACAAAATCAACAGACTCATAGAGTGATTGGGACAGGTCGTAAAATATGATAACTCTATGTTTTAGAGAAACTTGAAGTAACAGATGTAATAGTGGAAAAACATATTTGACTACTATTGATGCCTCTGGTGTTGATTTGTCTTCATTTCGTTTGAATCCTTCATTGTATGAGTTTTATCTTTGGCATTCTCATATTGGACATGTATATGCATCATCTTTAAAAAATTTAGTCTCTACATGTTCTTTTGGTTAGCTAAACACTTGTAATATCTTGGATTGTAGTGGTTGTAAACTTGCAAAATTTTCGAGGTTACCGTTTAATGAAAGTGTCACTTCTTCTATTGCTCCGTTTGATATTATTTATTTTGAGTCATGGGTCCATCTCGTGTCTCCACAAAAGGTGGTTTATCTTACTATGTTTCTTTTATCGATGATTATACTCGATATACTTGGGTCCATCTTATGAAAAGGTGATCAGATTTTCTTGGAATTTGTAGAGAATTTTGGGCACTTATTAATACTCAACATTCTGCTTTAACAAAATGCTTCAGGTGTGACTTAGGGGTAAATATACATCCAATGATTTTACTCAGTTAATTGCATCTGATGGCACCCTACATCGGTCTTCTTGCATTGACACCCCTCAGCAGAATGGTGTTGCAGAAAGAAAGCATCGTCATCTTATTGAGACTGTTCGTTCTTTACTTCTATCTGCTGATGCTCCTACTGTTTTTTTAGGAGAAGAAATTCATATTTATGTATATGTGATAATTGAATTCACACTGCTCATAATGCAGGGATGTCTCCCTTTCAGAAGTTATACGGACAACTTCCAAATTATTCTTCCTTACGAGTGTTTGGATGTACATGTTTAGTCCTACGTCCTCACGTCGAACGCAACAATTGGGCCCTAAATCCGTAATATGTGTTTTCTTGGGTTATGGCTGATATGGAAGTAGTATTTTGAGGATTAAATTGTAAATAACATAAATTTAAAGATTAAACTGTAAATAATGTAAGTATAGTCCTTAAATTACATGTAATATATGTTTTAGAGAACATTTGTGATTATGTATAATTATTAAGGACTAAATAGCAATTTGTCCTCTTTTGTAACAGATTATACTTTTGAGGCTAAGTCTTGGATCCTCTATATAAAGGGCAAGGCTACTCGAATAAAGAGGTTGAACACTTTTTCTATTGAACTCATTTGTACTTAAACTTTCTCTCTCTAAAAAATCTCTAACTATTTCTCTATCTAGACTTCTCTTATAACAATTTAGTAAGGTGAAATATTAAATCATCAAATTGGCGACTCCGCTGGGGACTGAATAAAAGAAATCAGTGACTTATTCCAGTTTGAAATTGATACAATCTTGTTGTATTTTCTGTTCAAAATTGATATGATGAATCCTGAGAACAATTCCACACTTCGATCAGCGATGGAAACTCTAAAAGATGATTTACCGAGGGACAAAAGTAGACCTGATGGATCATCTCTGATCCAAACTCAATCTGATATTGAGGTATGAATAAACCAGCTTTTAGACAAGATTAATGCATTAGATGAGAATTATGAAAGAATGGAGCAAAAGATCTGCTCGGTGAAGCTTAAATCCGAGGTTAGACAAGAAACAAAAAAGAATGAGATGAGAGGTTAATCAGATCGATCTTTTGATAATCGACGGGCTAAATCTGAGCACGTGTTTTGTGTCTTCTAAAGAGCGATATTCATCTCGTAAAGGGAAAAAATATAAACAGAAGTGTGTAACCTCTAGTGACAAGGAGGTAGAAAGCTCACCTTCGGGGTTTTAAGAGATACATGGGTTCTTCGAAAGAGGAATCAGACAAAGATTAGTCGAGAAAACATAAAAAAGTAACTTTAAAATGGATAATGTTCCTCGTTCTACATGGTGCGAAAGAAACACTTCGAACCAGTATGTTGAAACTGATCGAAATCTATATGTTACAATGGGAACAGATGATCAATTTGTTCAAGGTGTCGACTGGAGAAATTCTCTATTGACAAGTGAAATTCGTTCGATGATGCTTCCGAAGTGTTTTAACATTTCCAAGGTAGAGAAGTTCGATGGGATGCGGGATCCCGATGATCACATCGAAAAGTTCAAGAACTATATGACGAATTTCGAAGATGACGACGTGCTGGTGTGTCGTGCATTTTCGCAGACTTTTAAAGGAACGGCTTTTAAGTGGTACAATCGGATTCCGAGGGGCTCCATTTCGAATTTTAAAGATTTTTATACTGCATTTCGAAGGCAGTTTGTGGAAAGAAAATAAATGAGAGCAAATGGTGATACCATTATTCAGTGCAAGCAGGCACCTGAAGAAAAGTTGAAGGATGATACGAAGAGTTTTGTTTTGACCAAAGCTAGTTTGGACTTCTGTGAAGAGAATGTGGCGATGGCAGTTTTTTACCAAGGATTATTGCCAGGGGATCTGGCCAATGAGACGACGAAGAGAAGAGCCTTAACTTTTGGAGCTTTGATGGCTCAAGTTGAGGATCAGATTAAAGTCGAGGAGTCGACTAGAGTCTGAGGGGGAGCAGTTAGCATTCCGAAGAATTTGGGACATGCGGCCAATAACCAGGGGCAGCCCTCATATGGAAATGGATATGGAAATCAACAATCAAGGCAAAAGAACAACAATTTGCCTCCTCGGAGGGGTGTATATTCAAATCACGCTCCATCTAACACTTATAACAGGCGTAGACCAAATCAATAGGTCAAACCAGAATATTATGCTGACCTGGCATAGAATGTATCTGTGATTTGAGATAAGACTAAGAGTTTCGTAAATTTTAGGAAGCCAGCCCCAATTAGTAGGCCAAGGGAAGAAAGAAATAACAAGTTTTGCAGATATCATGAGGATATTGGGCATCATACAAATGATTATATTGCTTTGGAGAAATTGATTCAATTTTTTATTGAAAATGGAAAGCTCCTAACTTATGCGAAGTCGCAAAGGAGCGGATCGAAAAATAATATTACATCAACTTCGAAGGCTGCACCAGTTGAGAATTTGATGATTTTGGATTCACATGTTGAACCTGTTGATGCTTCATTTGAGTATGTGGAAAAAGATCCGAACAGATTGTTTTTGATAACGGTCGAAGAGCCCATAGAAAAGGGACATGTGTGGGAGCTATGTAATTGTTTTGAATCATTAGTTATTGGTGATTCGATGACTGGTAATTCATATAGTTTGAGGAAGAGGCATGTTGTCATCTTGACAACTCAAATTGAAGGGAAAATGTCTACGAATTTGTATGGAAAGAAAGTTATTCCCTTCATTTTGTTTGATGAAGATGATCTACAAGGTACTTCAAGAACACATGAAGATGTTGTGGTTATTGGAGCAGAGGTGGTTGGCGTCAAAATTCGACGTGTGCTGATTGACACTGGCAATTCTGCTAATGTCCTTTTTTAAATCCACCTATGATAGAATGAGAAATCCACCTCGGATTTCTCAATCAGATCAAATGATTATTGGATTCACTGGTGTAACAACTCGTGTTGTTAGAGAATTCTAGGGTGAAGTAAGTTTGGGAAAAACACCATTTAAGAAAAAGGTCCATGTACTTTTTGTGGTGGTGGATTGTCCCACAAGTTACAATGCTATTTTTGGAAGATCATGGCTTTTAAATATGTATGGGGTTGTGTCTACAGTTCATCAGTGTTTTAAGTATGTGGTTGGAGATCGAGTTGGGATCGTTCAAGGCGATCAGAAGGTTGCTAGGGAATGTTACGCCACTGCACTTTGGATCCGAGGATCCAGGAGTGGAGACTTAATGCATGAATAGCAGTTAGAAGGGGTACCCTCGAATTCTGAAGAAAGGGTTCACGATCCGAGGGAAACCCCAGGGTCTTTAACGGTAAGTGAAGAGATTAAGGAGTTCACTTTTTCGGAAGAGACGGTGCTTTGAATTAGAACCTTATTGACCCCGCTTCTATGTCAACAACTGCTGGATTTTTTATCTTCTGATTTGGATGTCTTCGTTTGGAGGACAGAGGACGTAACAGGAGTACCAATTAAGGTAATTCGTTACAACTTGACTATCGATCCGAAGGTTAAACCGGTTATTCAAAAAAGAAGAGCATTTTCCTTGGAGAAGGCAGAAGTGATTATGGCCGAAGTGGATCGATTATCGAAGGTCGGACACATAAGGGAGTCACAGTATCCTTTGTGGACGGAAAATCCGGTTGTTATAAAAAAGAAGAATGAAAAATGGAGAATGTGTGTGGATTTTACAGATTTGAATCGAGCTTGTCCCAAAGATCTATTTCCTGTTTCTTGAATAGATCAGTTTCTTGACTCTACTTCAAGCAATAAAATTTTAACATTCATAGATTCTTTGGAGGATATAATCAAATCCAAATGGATCTAAAAGATCAACAATGCACAATTTTCATAACTGAGAGGGGCCTACACTGTTATAGGGTAATGCCCTTTGGAGTGAAAAATGTTGGAGCCACTTATCAGAGGTTGGTTAATAAGGCTTTTGCTACTCAGATCAGAAGAAATATTGAGGTATATATAGATGAAATGGTAGTAAAAAACTCAAAGGATGAGGTGCATCTTGATGATTTAGAGGAAGTTTTTTTGAATTTAAGGGCAATCAAGTTAAAGTTAAATCCTGAAAAATTCACCTTCAGAGTTCGATCGGGGAAGTTTGTAGGTTCTGTATCAGTAAAAAAGGAATAGAAGCTGACTCAGAACAATTGAAAGCCTTGATAACAATGAATTCACCTCAGTTTATCAAAGAAGTGAAAATTCTTACAGGAAGGTTATCAACACTTAATCGATTTATTTCTAGATTTTCTAACAAATTATTTCCTTTCTTTCAAGTGTTATGAGGACCAAGAAGGTTTGAATGGACATCGGAATGCGAAGCAGTATTCACAAACATTAAAAATTTGTTGTCATCACTAGAGATTTTGTCAAAGCCTCGAAATAGGAAGAAACTATTTTTGTATATCGCGGTATCAGATTTTGTACTGAGCGCAGTGTTAATCAGTGGGGATTTAGGAGTTCTGAAGCCAGTGTATTACATTAGTAAAATTTTGGTGGCAGCCGAAAAGAGATATATGAAATTAGAAAAATTGGCATTAGCATTGGTGATTGCTACTATGAGTATGCGCCCATATTTTCAAGTACATACTATTGAAGTCTGAACTTCATTCCCTTTGAAAAAGGTTTTACAACGACGTGATATTATGTTGAGAATGACCAAATGGTCAGTGGAGTTGGGGGATTATGACATTTTGTTTACACCTCGAACACTTATAAAAGCGCAAGCATTGGCAGAATTTTTGTTGAATTTTATTTGAGCCGACCAGGTGAGGAAGAAAGAAAAAAGGATATTCCATTGGATTCGAGGTAGGCTGTCCGAACACATGGAGGATCTAGTATTTCAGGTTGCAGTGTTGGGGTTCAGTTAATAGCTCCAACAGGAGAGAAAATGATTCACTCTATTAAATTTTGTTTTCATGCTTCAAATAATAAAACTGAATACGAAGCTGCTTTGGCAGGTTTAAGATTGGAAAAAATTTGTGGAGCAACTTCAGTGCGTTTGGAAACAGATTCTCAATTGTTAGCAAATCAAGTATCTAGATTTTCTGAGGTAAGAAAGGATCGTTTGATTTTATATCTTCGGGAACTTCAGAATTTAATGCTTTTGTTTGACAATGTTGTTTTGGAATATATTGGACAAGGGAGTAACATGGTTGCTGATGCTTTGGAAAATGCCGCTTACAAGGACGAATATCCTTGGATTTTGTTACAAGAAAGTCCTTCAATTGTTACTCAATCTAAACAATGTGAATGTATAGAGGAATTTTTTGCTACATCTTATGTAATCCGAGGTGATTGGCAATCAGATATTCCTAGTTTTTTTACTCAAGGAATACTACCAGATGATTCACAATTGGCTAAAAAATTGAGAAGTAAAGCCTTCAAATATATAGTACTAGATGGAATATTGTATAAAAAGGCATTGAGCAGGCCATTATTACGATGTTTAAGCAAACAAGAATCACAAGAAGTATTATCAGAGTTGCATAATGGAAAAGGGTCAACTCATTGTGGGTTCAAATCTCTCTCACGTCAAGTTTTACTTGGAGTGTTCTATTAGCCTACAATCATGAATGATGCTAAAAATTTAGTTCAAAGTTGTGATACTTGTTAGAGATTTGCCAATGTTATTCATAGATAGGGCTGTCAAACGGATATTTCAGATACGAATCTGTCTATATTCGAATCCGAATCCGAAATCTGAAATCATTATCCGAATCCAAATTCGAATCCGAAATTTTATAAAAAACAACATCCGAATCCGTATCCGACGGATATTATCCGGATACGGAAAATATTCGAATCCGAATTTCTACTAAATTTTTTAACTAATTGCACTATTGGATGAGCTACTTTTAGAAGCACCTTAGTAGAAATTCATACTCCCATTTTAGACGTGGGATAAGACTAAGAAAAATATATTGATTTTGAAAAGCTACCATATCTTTTATAGAAATTTTGGTAGCATTTCTTTTCCATATTTTAAATGTGGGATAAGAGTCACAAGACTAAAAAAAATGTACTTGTTATAAAAAGAAACCATGTATTTTATAAACAGTTTGGTAGCAACTCTTTTTTCCAACTTTAGATGTGGGATAAGATACATTTTTTAAAGAAGCAACCCTATATATTTATAGCCAACTTTTTTAGTAATTTGTTTTGCTTTTTACAATGTGGGATAACTAAAAAATATGCTTAAATATAAAAAAATTATATATATTTATTTATAAAATTCGGATATCGGATATTTCGAATACGGATATGACTATATCCATATCCGCTATTTTCGAATACGAATTCGGATACGAATATTATCCGTTTTCTTTCGAATACGGATATTATCCGTTTTATTCGGATTCGATATCGAATATTTCGGTCGGATATCAGATTTTTCGGATTTTTTTGACAGCCCTATTCATAGACCAGCAGTACTGCTTATGTCTATATCCGAGGCAATACCATTTGATTTATGGGGGATTGATCTAGTGGAACCTTTGCCGATGGCTTCTTGAGGAAGATAAATGATAGTTTTAGCGGTGGATCATTTTACAAAGTGGGCAGAGGCAGAGCCGTTATCAGGGACAAAAGCAAAATACGTGATCAAATTTATTGTTAACAGCATATGTTGTCGCTTTTGGAGTTCGTATGAGGATTACAATAGATAATGGCCGTTAGTTTAATAACAAGGAGATGGCTTCATTTTGTACTTCTAAAGAAATTCAACAATGCTTTTAGACACTTTTTCATCCTAAAGATAATGGAAAAGTGGAGGTAACAAACAAAACTATTTTAGATGGCTTAAAGAAGAATTTGACGGGGGCAGTACGAAAATGGCCAAACTATTTGCAAGAGGTACTTTGGGCTTATCAGACAACTCCTAGAGCGGCTACAAAAGAAACTCCTTTTTCTTTGACATATGGAATGGATGCAGTCAGCTCCATAGAATCTACGATGTCATCTTTTAGAATAAATCAATATTATGAGAGATCTAATGATGAAGTGCGAATGGGAATTTAGATTTGATTGAGGAGAAAAGAGCTCTAGCTCATTTGAATATAATTCATTATCAAACTCTTATGAGGAATAGATATAATTCAAAGATGAAAAGAAGAGAGTTCAAAGAAGGTGATAAGGTGATGAGAAACCTTTTCTTGTACACAAAGGAGAAAAGCCTTGGAAAAATGGCTCCGAACTGGGAAGGGTCTTATATGGTTGTTGAGAGGATAAAACCAGCGTCTTATCGCCTTTATAATTTTCAAGGGACCCATGGAATATACAACACTTGGAGCTTTATTGGGAGTAGAATTTTCTTTGTATTTTGGAATTTTTACTTTCAAATGGCGCACTCTTTCCTATCATGTTGGCCCAGGAAGGTTTTAACGAGGCGTTGTGTACATATTCAATATTATCAATAAAGTTCATTTTGGGCAATGGTTGTTTACACATGCTTGAATAAAACTATCTTAACAACTTATCAAAGACTGATCATCTTTGAGGTTGGTTAAGAGTAGAATGTTCCGAAGTGTAACACATTTCAAAGAAACAACCATGTTTAATAATTACATTATAATATTTTCGACGTGAAAGCTTAACAGCACACTGAGATTTTTTCGAAGAGCTACCATGTTCACCAATTTTGTTAAGCTATTTGAGGTGGTAAGTTTACAGTTTATAATTATATTCATTTTTAAAATTTAGCATCGAATAATATGTGAAGAGAATAATAAATCAAGGAAACCGTTTGTCGATTAGATTTATTCGTTGAAGTACAAAAAGCAATTTTTTTAACCTGACAAACACAAAAAAATATGATAAAGTTAATTAGACAAATCCTCCTCCTCGGACGATTCTTCTTCATCTTCATCTTCGGATGACGAATCGGGGATAGGATCGAAAGCTTCACTTGGACGCTTATCGATGGGAATATCGTTCCAGAAACTTGTGAGGTTGATTTTAGGATAAGTAGCGTGAAGTTCTCGAAGAAAGAGAATGGTTGTTTCTTATTTTCCATTGTTAATAGCGGCTACCATGTCTTTTGAAAGTTCAGCCTCGGTAGCAGCAACAGCAGCAACTTTTTCCACTTCAAAATCTTTCTTTAGTTAACAATCTCCTCGGTCAGTTCTTGATTTTTTATCTCATAAAGGTTAAGAGAATTTTGCAGACCTTTGGAGTTGGATATCTCGATAACCAATTTAGTAGCATAATCAGTCTTGAGCTTATTCATATCCTTTTCATGAGAAGTGGTCAGCAATTCTGTCTCAACTATGTGTGTGATTCGCAGATGATTTTTCATGCATAGAGCACCTTTTATGAGTTTGGACCTTGCTACTTCGTACATGTGAAATTGATCAACCACTTTGCTGTGCAAGTCTTCTCTTAATTTTTTCTCAACTTCGTAAGATTCTTTGTAATAGACCATATCT
This sequence comes from Limnanthes douglasii subsp. nivea, assembly GCA_036936605.1. Taxonomy (NCBI): domain Eukaryota; kingdom Viridiplantae; phylum Streptophyta; class Magnoliopsida; order Brassicales; family Limnanthaceae; genus Limnanthes; species Limnanthes douglasii. The sequence continues at coordinate 187,279,582 of JAUPFV010000003.1, forward strand.
TTATCCAATTTATTTAGATGGTTTTGAGAAGTTTCGACTTGGAAAGCAAGTGATTTTGCTGCAATATCAAGATCGGTAAATGGTATAAGTGCAACAACGATTGCAGAATTTGGAGGAGGAATAGGAAATTATGTTTCTGATGGACTAGGACGTTGAATCATATCTAAAGTGGTGGTAGGAGCATGAGGACAAATAATTTCTGGAGATGCCTCGACTGGTGTTGGTTTCCTGAAGTTAAGCATGTGATTTTGGATGACTTGAACAGGATCATCTTCACCAGTAAGCGCTTCAGTGTTCTCAAAATTAATGAAAATATCAGGATCAAAGTTTTCAGCAGCCTGATTTTCATTAGTAGCATTGTCTTCGATAATGATCACAGTGTTGTCTTTGGTTGTCTGTTCTTCAACCAAAGGGTTTTGTTGGTTTTGTTGGTTTTCAACAGTGTTTTCATCTTTATCGACCAGTGTATACGAAGTGATTCTCGCTTATTTCTTTTTCTTTCCATGGGAGCTAGAAGAACCTTTTTTTTTCTTTGAAGACGATTCTTGATCTTTCCTTTCTTTGACGGGCGAGAGGATTTATTTTGCGATTTTTCTTTTTCAAGGCTTTGGCTTCGATGGAGTTGAACGGCTAGCACCAGATGTGCTAACTGTCTTTTTACCTTTATTCTCTTTGATAGTTTTTTTTCTTTTTTGGTAAATGTCTCTCTGATCTGTTGTGAATAGGAAGAAAGACTTTACAATTAGGATGAACTAACCTTTTGCAGACGATCATCGAATCAGGTTCTGACATCAAATTTTAAGGTGGCAAGACACCTTCTGAGATTGGGAATATGTGGCAGTTGAGGAAATTGATGGGCTGGAAGGTAGTATGGAACACATTATTCCATTCTTTCTTAGCCCAAGCAGTAAGTTTTTGGAAGATATCTTTAGCAGCTGGTCGACGCGCTGAATAACGCCTCAAAATTTCTGAAATAATCATGCAAATAAAAAGTTAAGAAAAGAGAGGAAAAAAATATAATCTATTTCGTAATGTCAAAATTTTGAAGTGCTTACAATTGCTTCTCCAGATGAGATTTAGCTTTAAAGGATTAGCATCGGAAATCTCTTTGTCATTGTCCCATGCTCCTGATATAAAAATTAATTTATGTTTCCAGAATTTATCAGCTTCTAAGAGGTCATTGATGATTTTAAGGTCATCCACCAGGGTGACGTAGTAAAAAGGAAGCTTCGGACCTTTCGACAGTTGAGGTAAGGAGATGAAGTCATTGATGCTAATGGGAATCTGAGAAAGTCAAGATGACATAATCACTGACATAAGGGTGAACCATTGATTCGGTGTCACCTGAGTAGGGCACAAGTTGAGAAGTTCAAAGTATTCCACGACCATATGATCTAGTGGAAACCGAAGACCCCAATTAATGATTTCGGGGTAGACTACTAGCTTGTCGTCCTTGCACTCTAAGGGAGTTTCTCCTTATTTAGGCAGTCGAAGAGTTATATTATCTCACATTCCCCATTACTTTTTTAGAGCCAAATCTTGGCTATATTTGTAATATATATCGAACTTTTTTCAAAGCAATGATGTACTTAACTTCAAGACCCCTTAAGTTTCTACCAAGTGTAGCTCTTTCTTCTTCGGAAACAAAGCAGGTGTTTGTTTCTTCCTGAGGCTTATGGGTATTTTTTGAGTTCCCATCATCAGATTCAGCTTCAAGATCGGTTTTGGTAGCCTCGGAATCAACTTCGTTGGCCTTTGATGTTTCTTCTCGAGGATGTTGGGGTAATGGATTAACCGTTTTTGGTAAAGGGTTATTTGTTTGAGGAACTTCCTCAATTACTTCTCTCTAAAGAGGAGCTTCAGTATCTGGATTCGAAGGGGGATGAGTTGGGTTAATTTCTTATTCGTCTTCCATGGCAATGAAAGTTCTTATTCTTCTTCTGATTATTGAAGAATGATTCGAAGAGGGAATATTTGACTTTTGCCTTAAAGGAGATTCTTCACTAATCAAAGGAGAAATGTTACTTTGAGATGAAGATGCTCAAGGTGTTTTAGGACCTTGGATTTTGGATGAGGAATGTTCTTCGAATAAAGAAGAAGGAGAAATAACATGAGCTTTGGTTCGATCGAAATTATCGTAATAAATTATTTTCTTGGTTGTTCCGACATGAGCGCTATTGATTAATCCCGCAGCTTTATATTCTTCTGCTCTTTGAGTAATGCAAAATTAGTCGTACGATCCAAGGAATAAGTTGTTATCAGGTTTTGGAGATTTCGATTTGTTGGGTATATTAGCCTTGGATTTTCTAGTTCTTGGATTATTTCTCATAAACAAGATGAAGGTTGAGCGGAGAAGATGAAGGTTGATCGGAGAGTTTGGTTTTTTCTAATGAATATACTAGGAAAAAGGAGGAACACGATAAAGGTAGCCAATTGTTTTGAATTTTCTCTAAAATGATTTGTGTTATGAGAATGAAAAAATGAGGCTACCGATTGAATTTATAGAAAGAAAAGGAGATGTGTGAAGATTAAAGGACTTTGATAGCGATAAGGTAGAATACAAAGCGTTAAGAGGATTAAGAGCTTGACATGTGTCAAGCTAGGTATCTAGCTATGGGTTTAAAAGTTAATAAAGTCGTGATGGGTTCGAACGACTATATGAAACAATTACTTTTGTGTACAGTTTGGATAAAAGTCGATGATTATATTTTAATTGTTTTTAAAGTTTAAGTTCCACAATGATTCGAGGAGTTTTATTTTCATAGCGTTCCGAGGAGGCTAATTGGTCTTGAGAATTTATTAACTTTTAGTTACTTCTAATTGGTATTTATTTTTTACCCCGCTTCGAATGGTTGCTTCATATGTTCGTTTCGAATGGCTGCTTCTAATGGTTGCTTCGAATAGTTGCTTTTAGTGGTGGCTTCGAATAGTTACTTCTAGTGGTTTCTTCGAATGATTGCTTCGAGTTTATTTTACAAAAACTGACATGACATATGAAAGAATTCGAAGACATTTTAGTTCTCATTCATTTACTGACATGAGAACTAGGGGGGATTTTGATATGGAAGTAGGATTTTTAGGATTAAATTATAAATAACATAAATTTAAGGATTAAACTGTAAATAATGTAAATATAGTCCTTAAATTACATGTAATATAAGTTTTAGAGAACATTTGTGATTATGTATAATTATTAAGGACTAAATAGCAATTTGTCCTCTTTTGTAACAAATTTTACTTTTGAGGCTAAGTCTTGGCTCCTCTATATAAAGGGCAAGGCTACTCTAATAAAGGGGTTGAACACTTTTACAATTGAACTCATTTGTACTTAAACTTTCTCTCTCTAAAAACTCTCTAACTCTTTCTCTCTCTAGACTTATCTTATAACAATTTACTAAGGTGAAATCTTAACTCATCAATGGTGTTAGACAAAAAGGTTTTCACTGTTTTGATCCTACTAGTCAGAAACTTTATGTCTCTCGACATGTTGCATTTCCTGATCATATCCCATTTTATTCGATTCCAACGAAATCACATGATATAACAAGTACCAAAACTCAAACTATTGATCCTTTTGAAAATAATAGTAACATACCCATTGATATTGATGTGCCAGCTCATGAGATATCAACTACAGATGGAACTACTTGTGCTCTATCAATGCCTGATTTAGCTTATTTTTTTAGTGAATCACCAGCTCAACCCCTTAGAAGATCTACTCGTACAAGTAAGTATACCAAACTACCAGATTTTGCATATTCTTCTTACTCATCTCATTGCGCATCTTTCATAGGAAAAATACATGATTTATATGAACCTTAGTCGTTTGAAGAAGTTTTTTCCGATCCTCGTTGGCAAAATGCAATAGTTGAAAAGCTTACCACTCTTTATCAAACTCATAGATGGGATATAGTTAAACCTCCATCCGGTAGGCATATAATCGGCTCTCAATGGGCTTTTAAAAGTAAATCAAAGTCTGATGGGTCTATTGAAAGATATAAGGCTCATCTTGTAGTAAAATGATATTCACAGAAGGATGATCGGGATTATGATGAGACATTTTCCCAAGTGGTAAAAATGACGACAGTTCATACTCTTATTGCGGTTACATCTGTTTGCCGGTGGAAGATATTCCAACTAGATGTCAAAAATGCATTTTTAAATGATGATCTTCATGAGGAGGTTTACATGAATCCTCCTCCAAGTTTTTCTCACCAACCAGGTGAAGTTTGTCAACTTATGAAAGCTTTATATGGTCTAAAACAAGCTCATCGTGCTTGGTTTGAAAAATTCTCTACGGTTATTACTTCACTTGGTTTTTGTACTAGTAATCATGATTCAACCTTGTTTATTAGATGTACGAGTATGGAACGGATTATTTTATCCTTATATGTAGATGATATGATCATTACAGGTGATGATATTTATGGTATTGAGGCAATAAAACGTAATTTGGCTCAGCGTTTTGCGATGAAAGACTTGGGACTATTGCGATATTTCTTGGGTATTTAGGTGGCGCACTCTCTAAAAGGTTATATTCTCTCTTAGAAAAAAATATTTAATTAATTTGAGCAAGCACAACTTTCTGATAACAGGACGGTAGATACTCCTCTTGAAATCAATGTTCGGTATTTTTCGATTAATGGTGTTCCTTTGTCAGACCGAACTCTATATCAAATTCTCGTAGTGAGATTGGTCTATCTTACAGTTACTCGAACAAATATAGCTTATGTTGTTCATGTGGTTAGTCAAGTTTTTTACTACTCCTACATCTGTCCTTTGGATAGTTGTTCTTCGAATATTGAGATATCTTCGTGGCACTCAGTTTCAGAATATTTTGTTTCCTTCACTCTTCACTTGAACTGTGTGCCTATAGTGATGCTGATTGGGATAATTATCCTCATGATCGAAAATCCACTATTAGTTTCTCTATTTTCCTTGAAGATTCATTAATATCATGGAAAAGTAGAAAACAAGATGTTGTCTCTAGATCGTCTACTGAAGCTGAGTACCGTGTTATGGTCGTGATCACATGTGAGATTGTTTAGTTACGATAGCTTCGTGCAGATATGAGGGTTAATGTTACTAAACCCACTTCTTTACATTGTGATAACAAAAACGCCATGCAAATAACAAAGAATTCTGTTTTTATGAGAGGACGAAACACATTGAAATAGATTGTCACTTCACTCGGCATCATCTTCAGATCGGCACCATCTCGCTTCCATATCTTCCATGAGCTTTGCAGGGTGCTGATATTTTCACAAAAGCTCAGTCAACAGCGCGATTTTGTTTTTTTTGTGACAAACGCTCAATGCTTATTACTGTTACATCGTGAGTTTGAGAGAGGGTATTACAGATATAAGGCCCAAGCCCGTTAGTTCATATATTTTATCTATATATATAAGAGCATATACACCATGTAATATATACATTTTCTAAATAATACAAAAACCATATCCATTCTTTTTTCTCTCTTTTGTTCATTATTTAATAGATTGGAGATCTCCAGGCTTCAGGGATATACCTGAAGCTAAGGAATGATGATTATGTTCAGGGATATACCTGCAAATTAAAGCTAAGAAATTTTTTTATGCGGATTGAGTTGTTAGAGAACTGCATGTACCCAGAAGCTCAGAATACTAGTTAGTGGAGTCTATTCATTGTATCTAATGTGTCCTATCCCATTTTGTTCAAGTCGAATGATAACTTTCAAATAATTAGAAGCATTAACTATGGTTATTTCCAGCTTCATCTTTCATTTGGATGTCCATTTTGCTAGTCAATCGATAACATTTTTTAGACACGACTTATATGGTATAGAATCATGTTAGGTGAATGAGATATCTGTATATTTTGAGTATATGATATAAAGTAGAAGGATAAGCACCTTTAGCTAACAGATTAACTAGTATTTTAGAATCACATTCAACGTCAACATTAACCAAACCATTTTTTTTTGCAGAGAATAAGGCTATCGAGGAGAGCGTAGGCTTCCGCAAGTAACGGGGAGAGTTTTCCATATTTGTGCCAAGACCAGAGATGAGGTTTCCATCAGAGTCTCTGATGATTATTCCACTAAAATCCTCACCATTTGTTAATGAGGAGCCGTCCATTTTTAATTTTATTCTGTTCTTAGGAGGGTGTCTCCAGGTAAGATACGATGGCTTTTTATTGATTTTTGTGTGACTGAACCAGCCCATCTTAGAAGAGGCATTAAAAGTGTTATTCCAATGCTTCTTTTTTAGAATGAATGCATTGTCTATAGCTTGCAGTTGTTGTTTTATATAGTTAACGGTGTTTGTAGGAGAGGAAACCATACCTTGAACCTTAGATTTATTCTTTGCTTGACATATAGACAACAGATGATAGATGGTAGGATATATTAAATATGAGTATCACTATCTGATTCTTAAACTAGTTTCTTTGTAAGTTCATAATTATCATGTGTCTGGAAACCTGAATCTTGAAAATATTAGCAAAGTGTGTCCAAATATTCCATGAAAAAATACATTCAACAAATAAATGATTAGTTGTTTCAGTGTTAGAACAGAATTAACACTTAGATGATAGATAGACGTGTATCTTCTACAGGATAGTTTATATAGGCAAAAATTTGTTGATTATTCTCCAGGTTAGGAAATACGTTTTCCCAGATATGACTGAGTTCTAGAGCTTTCCATATAGGCTAGAAATGTTGTGATGTTTTCTAAGCATATTCCAAGTATTTGTAGGATTAAAGGCACCATCTTTAAATACAAGTCATTTGATAGAAATATCCTCATTACACTTGATATAGGGCTTAGGTGTAGGTTTGATTGCACATAGTCTTTCTCCACGTGTGTGAGCCTGTATAAATTTAGCCCAAATATACTTTTTTTTTCAAAAATTGTTCCAAAGTTTGCAAGAGTAGATATCATGATTTTATTAAAGAAACTTTACATTCAGACCATCTTCTTTGAAGGGTTTACAAACTTTGGACCATGTAGACCAATGAATGTTATTTGAGTCTAGATTATATCCCTATTAGAACTTATTTAGTAAGATTTTGATTTTGTTCATTATTCCTTTGGGGATGGTGCAACACAGGATCCAATAAGAAGGTAAAGCCATATATACAGATGAGATTAATAATAATCTGCCTCTATATGATAGGTTTTTTCTATCCCAGTTAGATATGTGTTGCCTAATTTTGTTGATTAAAGGCTCATAGTTGGATGTCTTATTGTTGTTACTGATGTTGATGCCCAAGTAAGTCATATGAAGAGATTCATAGCTAAAACTAGTTAGGTTAGAGATGTAGGAAATTCTGATATGAGGGGAATTCTTTGATGATATAATCTTATTTTTTATTTTGTTGATAGTGTTTCCAGAAAATACTCATATTCATGTAGAAAATTACTTAGAACAACAATAGAAGTAGGCATACTATTAGTAAATATCAATAAGTCATCTGCAAATGCTAATGTTGGAATTATGATGTTTCTCCTAGTTGTATATCTTAAAGATTTGTTTTGTTCAAATAGGTTATTGAAAACTTTAAGGAGCACTACTTTGGCAATTATAAAAAGACTAGGGGATAAGAGATCCCCTTGTCGTAAACCCTTAGTAGTTTTAAAGTTACCCGAAACTTGACCATTGACAAGAATTGAAACATGTATATTTCTAATTATTCTTTCAATTAAGTAAACAAATTTTGAATCAAAACCAAAGAGGAAAAAAACCTAAATAATAAAGTTGTGGGATATTCTATTAAAGGCCTTTGTCATGTCTACTGTGTTAAAAATGTTCCCAGCTTCAACTTTTCTGTTTAGATCAAATAATATTTCTTTTGCAATAATTATGTTTTCATAGATTGACTTATCTGCAACATAAGCCCTTGTACTTGAGAGATTGTGTTAGGTATTAACAAGGAGAGCATGTTGTTGATGATTTTTGAGAATATATTGTTAGTGAATGAGCGTAAACGTATTGGTCTAAAATGGTTTCGGGTTGTAGGATTTCTAATCTTTGGAATAAGGCAGATTCCAGTTGAGATGATGCCTTCCGAAATATCCTGACCTTAAGAGAGTGTGTACAGAATTACATAAGTCGTGTTTAATGATCTTCCAATATGTAATGTAAGAAACAGTAGTTAAATCCATCCATTCCCGCAACACTATTAGGATTTAAGCTTTTGATTTTTTGATAAATCTCTTCTTCAGTTAGTAGTTGCAGGAGCATGGAATTATTTTCGGCGGATATCAGCTTGGGGATGTTTTTCAATAAGGAGCTTCTGGAAAGGTTGCAGGTATTGTTGTCATGAAGAATAAAGTTATTAGTAAGTGTTTCTTTAAAGTATTTAAAAGCAGATTTGCCAATTGGGTGACTGTCTGTGATCCATTTTGAGTTTCCTTGATACAAATGATCTTAGGCTTCCTTCTTTTCTTTTTAACGTAAGATTGATAGGCTTTAGTATTCTTATCACCATTATTTAGGCAATTACAATAGGTTTTTTGCTGCCAGAATGATTCTTCAAGCTTTAAATCTTTAAATAGTAGGGCATTAGCATTAGCTAAGTTATTGTTGTTTTCTGTATTGTTGATGTGCTGTAAATTTTGCTCCATTAGTAGGACATTGTATTCCGCTTCTTTGATTTTGTCAAAAATATTTTCAAATTTTGTTTTGTTTCAAATATTTAGAGAGTCTTTTAACCTCTTAAGCTTGTTCCAGAATATGTAAAAAGAGAACCCATGTATATGTAAATTCCAGTTGGTTTCAACATGAGAAAGGAAATCTCCCTTGAGTGTCCACATATTAAGAAATGTAAAACTGGAATTAGGTTTATGTATGTTGTTAGATATGGATACAAAAAGGGGGGTATAGTCAGAACACGTTCTTGCCAAATGAGTTATTGTAGTAGAATTAAAGTAGTCTGCCGAGTCAGAGTTGATTAACGCTCTGTCAAGTCTTCTTCATTTAGACTTGTTAGTCCAGGTGTATCTTGTTCTCATGTAACCAACATCTTCTAAATTACATTCTCTTATAGTTTCATTAAAATCTTTTCCACTATATATTCATTTTGTTAAAATCTTATATTAATAACCATTATTTGACTGATTGAGATATTAATTTAAGAGAATTTCATACATTTACTATGTTGAGTCTCTGACATTTAGCATAAACTATTGTTAGAGATAAGAATTTATTTAAAGAATTGTGAAAGATAGTAGAGTGAATAAACTGAGAGTGGTCGACTAAAGTGTTGATGTTGTAGTCCTTAGTCCAGAAGAGCCATATTTTATTGCTTATATTAGAAGAGTATAAAGGGAAACCCAGTCTAGCAACAATGATATAGATTTTTGTTATTTGAAGAATGGTTCAAAGACTGCTAGAATGCTAAGATTTTCTTTGTTGATGATGTGTTTGACACTCCTGATAGATGCTTTGTTTCCTATTCCACGTATGTTCCAGCATAAAAACTTAATCATTTGTTGGGTTATGATTATGAGTAAGGCCGTCAACGGTTTCAGAGAACCGAGAACCAGACCAAACCCAAACTAATAAAAATTGGGCCGGAACCGGACCGAACCTTAACAGTCCGGTTTGCGGTTCCATCTTAAAAACCGAAACCGATAAGGAACCGAAATAACAAAACCGGTTTAGAACCAAACGATAAAACCGATAAACTGGTAGAACCGATTAGGAACCCAACCGATAAAATCGGTAAACCGATAGAACCGATACGGAACCGAACTGATAGAATCGATACGGAACCGAACCGATAGAATCGATACGGAACCGAACCGATAAAATTGATAAACCAATAGAACCGATAAGGAATCGAGCCAATAAAACTGTTAGACCCGATTAATTTATTATTATAATTAATTGTTTATACATTATATTTACAAAATTATCAGTTAATTACTCACTTTTAATAAAAAAAATCAATGATTAACTTCTACAATCTGATTTTTATGTTATTTATTTATTTTAAAAAGTTGAAAATTAAATTTTAATTAAATTTAATTTTTTTAAATAAACCGGACCGGACCGAAACCAGACCAAACTAAACGAGAACCGAATCGAGTCGGACCGAACTGAACCAAACCGAAAACTTAGCGGTTCGGTCTGGTTCCAAAATATAGAATCGAAAGCTTAGCGTCAGGTCCGGTCCGAACCGATAAGCTTAGCGGTTCGGTCCAGTTCAGGCAAAACCTGGAACGAACCGGACCGATAAACACCCCTAATTAGGAGATTTATTGGTTTAAAATAGAGACTTGATAATGAATGAACCTTTATTCTTTCTTTTTCTTATGTTAGATTATTTTAGTCTTTGAATCAGAATGTCTTGAAATTGATTGTCTTCTTCTTCCCTCTTTTGAATAGGTGATGATGGATAGCTTCAGATGTTTCTCTATTTAGGAGTGTAGATTTCAGATTTTATATTCAAAGATGGAGAGTAATATTCTTCCAGTTTTTTTATTGCATCAATTGCATCTTATTTAAGAAAGGTTTTGTTGTCTGTAATAGTGGAGAATGCAATTCCTTGATGTTCTGTTTCAAATTCAGTATTGCATGACGGCGAACTATAATTGATCTTAAGTTAGTCTTCTGCTCTGGTTTGTCATCTGTGCTAGGTTGAGGAGTCTCTCTTTGTGGTAAGTTGGTTTCAAGCGTGGTATTCTGATATTGAAGATTATTTTCAGTTACTTGTTTGTGTTTTTTGCAGGATTCTTGATCATGTCCCACATGGTAGTAGGAAGAACAATATTTGGGCAGATCTTTATAACTCACATGGATCCAGCAACCATCGTTGCTTCCACATCCAGCCAAATATGATGATGAAGTTTTTTGGAGATGTTTAATTCAATCTATGCATATCATGCGTAGAATAGAGCTCTGTTCTTGGAAGATATTCAAGTCTTTATTGGGTATCATATCGAGAAAGAAATCGATGTAATGAATTCATCATTCTTGAGATGCTCTGAGATGTTTTATATTATGGTCCAAATAGGTACGAGTAGACATCCAATTTTGGGGTTAAAGAAGAGCATCCATTTAAGTAAAAGCATGGATTTTTCCTCAATTGTCCATACATCGCGGGACCAAATCTTGCTCAGGTTAAATTTCAATAAAAATTCTTGAAACAAGTGTCTAGAGTCCCAGTTAGAGAACGAAAAATCACCATTAAATTTTCTTGATTCAAAGAATATATTTGGAGTTTTCTTTCCAGGTACGCCTTTGGAGAACTTTCATATGAATGTGTAAGTTGAGTAAGAGTTTAATCTTTTGTTGATGTTTTCACAATACTGAATGAAGATGTGATCTTTCTTTTCTACTATGTGTAGTGGTTTGATCATATAGATCAACTTAAAAGGATTGGCAGCCTCTGCGTATGTTTTCTTGGTCGACGGAAAAGTGACGCTTATGGATCTAATTGGAGGGAAATCTTCAAAAGCAGGATTTTGAAAAATTTCATGTTGGATTCAAGTTACAGTTGATGAAGATAAGGTTATAAATCAGGAACATCAAAGATAGCTTGGCAAGAAGACGTGAAAAAGATAGATAGATAAGGTTCTTGACTTTTTTCTAGTCTAGTTCTTTAAAAAAAAATCAAATATTCAATTAGAATATTTATAGTTAAAAATATTTTATTATTTAAAAGATAAAAAAATAAAAAAGATTATATATATATATTTTGTATTTGCCTAAATAAATAACAATATTCAATATATATATTGTTTTATATTAAGGGTGGAAATCATATAATCTATAAAAATAATAATACGAATATGTATTTTTTATCAAATGTGTAAAGTGTAGATTGGAATATACTAATACTCACCCACTATAATTATTATCCATAAAATTCAAGTTCCTAATAATTATTTGAACTAAAGTTTTTATAAAAAAACATTATTATCGATAAGAATATTGTGTTTATATTAATTTTATTCTTAATTTATAAATATATGTATTTTTTAAACCGTAATTCAAAAAAATTAAAGTATAATTGGTTTTGTGTTTTTAATACCAGCAAAATTGTATCCATGAATGATGTATTTTTTTGAAATTTTTTTAGTTCAATTAATCATCATTTCGTATTTCGCATTTTCATTTTGCTTTGGTTTCATATTTCATATTTTCATTTGACCATGATTTGACATATCGTATTAGGGTTATTTTTATAAGAAAAATAATCCTAATGGGCCTACATGGTCCATGAGTCTATTGTGGTAACATAAGCCCAAATACATATGAAGGCCATTACTTATGTAAATTACCTAAATTATAACTTTTTATTACATCAGCGTATATAAATAAACTTTGGTTTAATAACTCATTTGTCTAATCCGACATTCGGAGAATTTGGTCATCATCAATACCCCTTTAGTTTTCGTAAATATTTTTCGAAAGAACTAATATGTGAAACCTTTTCAAATTTTGAGCATGGAACCCGTTCAGATGAACTTATAAATACTTAGCACTTTTCACATGAGCTGGTTGGTCGGTCTGAATATGCTTTGGAGAGACAATCATTAACTAATGTATGAAGTCGTTTGGATATATCCCTCCATGTGCTTCGAAGATAGCAGTTTGAATATACTCGTGTGCATGTGTCGTGGAATCATTAGGTCCACGACCTTCTCTCTGAATGGTGAACCGTGATAAAATTTTGAAACGGTTTGACTTCTCTATAAGAAAATTACCGTTGGAGATTCTTAAACTTCCCGCGTCTTATATATGTTGGGCTTGTGAGAAAGGGTTATTGGACTTTTTTACAGTTCCTTATAAATACTTTTCTCATTTTTAGGCATCAATTCACTCTTACAATAATTTTTAAAAACACAAGCTCTGCCCTCTTACGATCGCAATTATCACCATTTGTTCTAATAATCACAACAAAATATTTTTCGGGGACGCCTTCTTGAACTTGTATGTCCACTATTATCACTGGTTTGTCATGTTGGTTGCGACTCTCAAGTCAAGTCAAATACAAACAAATTATTGGGTTTCCAGCGACCGAAAGATTGACAATTATTAGCCAAACCTTTTATTACGGAGGCAAATATCCTTACAATAGGAATTTTATATTAACCGACCCTTTAATCTACTCCTGAGTCGTTAGGCTTGAGAACTTGTTTTTTGAAGCCAAAACAGTTCCAAGGAGAAACTAACAGCAAGGTCGTCCAGAATTCATAACAATGGGTTCAGATAGTAACAATATATCCCATATCAAGAAATCTACCATTCATGTGGTAAGAAATTACCAAAGCTCTGGTGATCCTAAAGCCGAAAAGAAAGAATAGGCCCATCGTGCTACACCATTCCCAAAGAAGAAAACTTAACGTAAACTAGTGTCATCTAAATCCAAGCCGATGTACTTGGTTGATGAAACTGAAGACGAAGGTAATGACATCGCGTCAGAAGTTGGGTTATCCGGGAAATTCGAAGACGATGCCGATGTCCTAAGGGAATACGTGAGGAAAACCCCAAATTCTAATTTTAGCAAAGGAAACGATAAAGAAGTCGAGGAAATAAAATTACCCCCTCTATTTGTGATAAGGTTAATGACATTCATATCAATCTCATCGAAAATATGTGAATAAAATACTGAGGACCACTGGATCGCTCGCAATGCAGTATCTCGTTTATCCAATAACACAGTTATAGCAACTGAGCAGAAGCTCGAATAAGAGTGCTCACGATATCCTCCCAAAAAACGAACCGAACCGACGCCAAATAAAGTAACTAAAGGATCTCGATCGAGGCTCGAGCTCAAACCGACACAATCAAAATATAGGGCCACGCGTAGCCAAGAGCTCTAACTGATGAATATCAGGATCAAGCCGAGCAGGGCTGAGTAGAAGTAGGAAGATCTGAACATGAGGTATACCGAGTAGAGGCTATTACCAAACATATTCTAAGCCAGATCAAATCAACATGGTCGATCGTGCGTGATAAATAACTGGAAAAGAAGGTCATCAATGAAGTCAAAGATATTTGTTGGTCAACCCGCATAACGCATTACTCCTAAAATAATGGCCGTGATTTTAGAACCATTAACATTGATAATGGTCTATGTGCGAAAATAATAAATCTACCTAATAAATGGCTAGATTGTAACTATTATGTAAGAGTATAAATAGGGACCACGAAATGTAAAAAAGATTTATCGTCTCGAATCAATAAAAAGGTACTACTTTGGAAAATACTTGTTAGATTCTTCTTTGGCATTTTTGGCGTCATCTGTGGGAAATTCTTAAGGCACTCATCTGGGATTGAAATAAAACCTACTGAGAGACACATTGTAATGCTAAACTAGGCTCCGACAACAGAGCAAGTCGTTAGACCAATCAATAATCAACCGATGATTACAAGTACTCAAGAATACCATCTCCTCAGAGCAGTGGAGACTCCGGCGGGCACACTCTCCATGGTTAGCGATCCATCATTTGCCCCTATCATGGTGGGAGTCATAGCAGATCGAACCGGCCCGCCCATGAGAATCAGTATTCCCGATGAGGAAACAGAGATTAGGCGCTAGAACAACAAATTGAGTTCATGTAGTAGGCTAAACAAAACATAGGTAGCAATCAAGAGGTTAAGGATCAGGCCGCCAAAGTAACATTGGCAGAAAAGAACGATGTTATCAGTGCGCTAACGGTAAAACTCCACGATTGGGGCCAAACACGACCAAAATCAGATATCCAGGCTAGCCGAGCAGCTAGACGAGAAGCATTTTCAAAACGTGACAAGTACGGTGAAGAGAATGGGGATAGCAGCTTCCAGAAACACTACAAGGGGAAAGAGCACCATCATGAGGAAAAAAAAGTGTCCCCAAAAGAAACAAAGAGGCTGTAGCTGAACAGTATGATCAGATACGCCTAATAATGATGCCATATATACTCAATTGCTCATCATTGATAGAAAAAATCCTCGCCGCAGAGATTCCACAAAAATTTGATCTTTTTCGTTTGGAAGCGTACGACGGTACAAACGACCTAGAGCAATTCAAAAAATGATGATCACATTTAACCCGAACGACTCCATGCTCTGCCGAGCTCTATCCAAGACTCTAAAAGTTAATGCTATGGACTGGTTCACTAGCTTACCCAAGTATTCTATCCACAATTTTGCAGGGTTACAGAGTGCATTTAGAAACAGATTTGTTGGTAACAAGGAATTATGGCTACATGTAGACTCTATCATAGACCTATACCAAAGAAGGGGAGAATCATTAAAGAGCTATGTCAAACGTTTCATCCACATCATGAACAAACTACCTCATTTGGATATAATATAGTGGTGACATCATTAAAAAGAGGGCTTAACAGGCAAGGCAAGTTATACGCCTACCTGCTGATGTTCCCGTGCGATAAGATAGGATGATCCTCATGGGGCAGACTGACGCCTCTGAAATCGTTATTATTAAATTTGAGATCATTCACTGGATCCCTGTAATTGCGATCGGAGTTTGCATCTATTTTGTACACATCGAGCTTGTTTTTAGCCCATTTGTTTGAAGCTACCCCATGGGTTGTGGCCGAGTTCCCTCCTGATATGGTGAGAAGCCACTGTTGTTTGTTAGCTTCTGTTTCTTTTCCATTTTCCGGTTTCTCATTATTTGGAGAATGGATTTCTCACGACGATCCGGATGAGATCGTTTGATATATTGTATCAGCTCCCTGTTGTCAATCAATCGTTGAATCTCTTCTCTGAGTTTCCAGTACTCATCCATGGAATTCCCATGGTCATTATGATATGTGAAAAAGTACCGGTTAGATTTCTTAAATCCTGTGGCGGTCATCATGTGCGGAGTTTGGTACTTTATTTGTCCTCACGTTCGGTCATAGATCATTGAGATAGATTCAGTTAATAGGGTGAAACGTCTACTTGGTTGCTCGAGCTGTTGAGGTCGCCTGCTGTAATCTCACATAGGCTGCTATTCAACCCTTTTGCGTTCTGATCCGCCTTCTTTGGAGTCTGATTCACGTCGCTCAGGTGACCCATCTCTTCTGGCATCATCAACTCTAATAAAAGTATATGCCATGTCGAGCAAATTTCCCAAGTTCTCGGTTGGGAATTTGATGAGATCTGTATAGAGATCACCCGTTCGGTCGAGCCCTCGCTTCAAGGATGTCACTGCCATGTTATCGGCCAAATCTGGTAAAGCACTCACAACATGAACACATATCCTAACATAACTCTAAAGAGACTCACCTCGTCGCTGGTAAAGGTTCATGATTGAATCCCGCTCTTGCTTAAGCTCTTTGTTACAGACAAACCTCTCTCTGAATACTTTCATCAGCCCGGTAATGTCTTAGATGGATCATTTCGACAAGCTGCTAAAACAATCCATTGCATTGCCTTTAAGGGTCATTGCGTCGTCGGGGTTAAACATCATCATCATATTTCTGAATTACTCCAAATGCCTTTCTGGGTCTCCTGTTCCATCATAAGCTTCCATCCTGAAAGGGTCGAACTTCCTTGGGAGCGGGGCTTCTAGAATCTTCTCGGAGAATGGTGACTCTTTGAGTATGTAAGCTGACAGTCTCAGGTGGACCTGGTTGTAATATAGGTCTTCATTTTCTTGAGCTCGTTTGGTTGGCGTCTGCTTTGCCTCCTCTCGCGGACCTTTGCCGTTGTTCTTATCTCCACTCTCATCTTCTCCCTCCTGTTTGTCATCCTGCTTGGATGATCGATCTGCAATGTTAATTTTGCTAGCTTCCGGGCCAGACGGTTGATGTACTCTGCTTGTTCCCTTGATTTTAGCGGCGAGGACATGAATATCGCCATTCATTCCCGCTATAGTAACATGCATGGCTTGTTCTTTTGTATCTGACTCAAATTCTATCTTCAACTGCTCTTCCTGGAGATTCTCGATTCTCTGTTCTAGTAGGAGGACCACCGAGTCAGCTTCTAGGATGGCTTTCAGAGTTTCTTCGGCCCCTGTTGCATCCGCCAGTTGATGTGGTTGCACTTCTTCCCAGGAGACGATGGTGGGTTGGGTCGGAAGCTCCTCCGTCATGACCGTCCCTAGGGGCGCCATGGGATTACCCCCTTCGGAAGCTATAGGGACGAGATACAGGAAGTATTGCCCGGTTGGTGGATTCGTCGCACCTTTCCTATTCATTGTTGCTTCACTCGTTTCCTGGTTATATCTCTCGATTCCTGACCTTGTGACTACCATGGTTGATGATTAGTTGTGTCCCACAGATGGCGCCAAATTTATTACGGGAATAATAAGTTCTATCAAAGTAAAGTCTTTAAGTTTTTAGCTAGAAAAGAGATGAGGCAAAAAATGATCATGTTATTTATCGATAGGTTATTTCTATTTATAATGTCGGGAGTTAGTGGGCAGTTACACTCGTTTACACTTAATGCACCACTAACTAACTAACATCACTTCTCTTATAATTTCGGAAGAAACTACTTGAAATGGTTTGATTTAAGAGTCAAGCGTTTGTTATACAATAAATAAGGAAACGCTTTGTCTGGATTACGTGTCAACCTGAGCTGGCTCATTCCTTGAACGCGATAAAATCTGTAATGGTTGCGCGTTCTCAAGCTCACCCGAACATATGGTCAATCAATCATATTCGAGCTCGTACTCTTCTTGGATTTAAAGTCGATTATTTTATGTGCGAGCTTATCCCTTGTCTATTCATCGCCTCTTTAGTCTAGTCGATCAAATCGCTGCTTCGATTATCGTTGAGCTTGTTCTCCACTTCTCTTTGAGGTCGACGATGGCGTAAAGCTCGTTCTCTACTTTCTTGTTTCTTTATTATCTTAGGCCAAGCTCGTAGTCCGCATTTCCTGCTCATGCTCGTACTTACTCGAGGGAATCTCCCCTTATCATCAGTGATAATTGAGGTCAAACCATTTGTGAAATTTAGTATATCATCGACAAATGAAAGATATAGGATTGTGATGGAGATCCTAGTTGCATATTGGATAGTCTTATTGTTTTAGAGAGTTGTTGAAACATCTTATTAGGACTTCCTCTGCAATAATGAATAGGCTCGGGGACAGTCAATCTCTTTGTTTAATACATCTTTTGTTTTGAAGTATCTTTTAGCCTCGTCATTGATAAGAATGGTGACATTAAATGCGCCTATCATCATGTCAATAATATTAACAAACGTTTTGTTAAAACCAAAAGCAGATAAAACTTTAATAATAAAACTATGGGACATTCTCTCAAAGGCTTTTACCATGTCCACTTTGACAAGAATGTTACCAACCTTGATTTTTCTGTTCAAGTCATTTAAAAATAATTTAGTTAAAAAAGATATTATCTTGTATCGACCTGTTAATAACATAAGTTTCATATATAATTTTAGAAAAAATATTAACAAGTCTGCTATTAAGAAGTTTTGACATAATTCTATTTATTAAAGTGAATAAATTAATCGGCCTATAATCCTTGAACGTTGTAGGGTTCCAGGACTTAGGAATAAGGAAAATTCCATTAGCTAATATGCCTTGAGGTATGTTCTGACCAGGAATGAAAGAAGACAAGGAAACAGAAAGATCTTTTTTGATTATATGTCAAAAGTTAAGTCAAAAACAGATATTAAAGCCATTTATCACTACTACATTGGAGAAGTTTAAACCTTTGATGATGCTATTTTTTTCACCGCCAATTGCAGGATTTATTAGAATATTATTGTCCTCATCGTTGACTACTTTAGGAATAGTATTGAATAATTGATCATTCAATCTGTCTGTCTCATCTTCATATCTAGGATAACGATTTTCAGTAAGGATTTATTTGAAGTAAGATTCAACAAAAAATCGTGATAAGTGATCATCTGTGATTCAGTTAGAACCCTCTCTAATGCTTAACATTATATGCTTAGCATCATAAGTCATAAAATTTTGTTCAGGTTTGATCTTATTTACACAAGAAATCAAAATCCAGACTTCAAAAAAGTATTCGCAAAAAAACAAATCACTCGCATCAGAAAGAGAGAAACTAAAACTGAAAAAAAAAACTATAAATAAAATAAATCAAGCTTGATGAAAAAGGAAATTAATAGAAAATGCAAGAAAATATTTATAATAAAAGAAGATAAACCATTTAAACTAGAAACTTATGATATGGAAATAAAAAAATATCAATTGCGAAAGAAAGTTTTGCATTGAATGATTTATGCAAATCAAAGAATTTTATGAAAAATAAAGAAAATAAATAAAGAAGTTTATCAATTTTTTTGTATTTTTAAAAGTATCAAATAAATCATAGAAAGACCTTGCAACCACACTGAATATTTTGGTGACATAAGAAAATCTAAAAATTACATGAATACAGTAAATCCAATCATACCTAAAAACTACCCTGAATACAATAGAACCGAATGGACCTATAAACGACCATAATACAAATTTAAAATTCATAATAAAATAAATAAGATAACTTAACTTCTAAGATGTAAGATAAAAACCTAGATATAGGAATGAATAAGAAAAACACACGTTAAGGTGATACTTGAAAAAGATATACAATATTGATAGAATCTCGGGATTTAAACAGTAAATACCATTGACTATCCACCCCATTGAGAGATAGTCTCTCAATTAAAAAACATATCATGGGAGCATGTTGACCACCCACTTTATATACAAATAGTCCATCGACTAAAAAATATTTGGTGTGAGTCTTTTGACTATCTTTTTTTTATAAAGTTAGTCTATCGCACGTGTTTATGTAAAGGACTAGTTTTCCCTAAAGTGGATAGTCAATGGGGGACTAACTTTTATAAAAAATAGATACGCAATGGACTAATTGTATCGAAAATGGATATTCGATACATACGGTACGACTGACTTGATTGAAAATGGATTGTCAAGGGACTACCATCGAACGATTTTCAGTCGATAGACTACATGTTACTAAAATAAATGTTCAAATGACTAATTATTGTTCAAAGCTGAATCTCAAAATACGTATCTATAACAACAGGGGGGGTTAATACAAGCACCAACTCATACTGAGTAAGAGGATAGGAAAAAGAGAATTGGACTAGAGAGAACCCCCAAATTACAAACTCAAAAAGCTTAAATATTTAAAGCAACGTTTTAGCTACTATATACTGTAGATTTTATAGATAAAGCACAAGATCTTGCAAAAGACGGAAAGACCAAGATGAATCTTCAATGTTGAAACATAAGAGTATGCAAAAAGCCGAAAGAGAAAAATATGAATCCTAAAAAAATGAGACTATTATATATAGAAAATGAAATTAAAAAACTTCAAACTATATAATACCGGAAGCTTATCTCACTAAACAAATAAACATTTGGTACCAATGTATTTGTTAACATAAAAAATACAAATAATGTTCTACATAAGAAATGCAAAGAATGCAAATGAGAATCTTGGGCTTGTTGGCTCCTTAGAAAAGAAGAAGGTTAGAGACGAGTTTGATATACCATCACTCAAACTATGGAAAGAAAAACAAAAAACAATAAAAATATTATCCTACTTAAAAGACTCAAGATAAACAAATAAAAATCATAGATTTGAAGACACTTAAAAAAAGAGAAGGTTACAAAGAGTTGCAAAAATGATTATTGCAAAAACTGCTTTTTACAACCCCAACCCTCCCTCCCCCTCCAAACCAGCTTTTCCAGTTGTTAGTCTGTTATAATATAAACATATTTACAACATAACCTATTTTGACCAATTTAATAAAAATTGGGTTAGTTTTTACAACGGAATTGCAACGAACTTATTATTTGGTTCCACGATCTTTTCTTCGGAAATGGGATTGCAACGCAATCATTTTATTGTTTTTAATTAATAAATGAAATGGGCTAAGTTTTCATCGCAACAGGCCGTTATAATATTTAGCCCGTTTAATAATTGGTTCGACCGTCCTTTATTTGGTCCCAGTTGTTACCTCAAATTGAACACGCCTGATCTTTAACCAAATTGTAACCAAATGAGTGAAAATTAAACCCGCCCAAAACTTTTACCACTTGACCCATCTAACTCTGACCCCCCTCTCTCTCTCTCCCTTTCTGTCTCTCTCTCTATCTTATTTCTATTGAACCCGAATTTTCTTTGCCTCTCCCGTCTTTTGAAACCCTTCGAATCTCTTTGGCGTTGGTTCTAAAACTTAATCTCATCTCTGACATCTCTCATCTTTCGTGGTGATCCTTACAATTAAATGAAGGTTTGTATTGGTTTTAGTCAGGTCGATTTCTACCCAATCTATTTCTCTTTCTCTTTCTCTTTTCTCCTCTCTAAACTAGTATATTGTATTATCGTAAGTTTTTATTTCGTGTTTAGTGGTTTTTCCTTTGTTCGATTGGATAATTAAGTTTTCTTTCAATTTAGATTTGTTTATTATTTGTTAATAGATGAATGGTGTTGTATGTTAACACGAAAGTTGTCTTTTGTTATTGCAACAAGGTGGTATGGAATATGACTTTATTATCAACATGTATTGAATGTCTATTAATAGAAACAAACGTCTGATTATGTACAGCTTGTTGTTTATGTACTCATTGTCATATTTGTTAGTACAACTTGTTCAACCTGTTATCGATTTACATGTCTGATTAGAAAGAGTGTGTAAAAGGATAATAGTTGGGGTTGGTTCACATGTCTGATTGATCGTACAAGTATTGACTATCTCAAGGCAGAAATAGAAGTCTGCTTTAAAGGGAAGTGTACAAGAAACAAAAAAACAGTAAAAAGATAAAATTTAATCCATTTAAGTATATAGTGTCATTTATATAGTAATCGTGAGAGTATTGTTCTAAAGTTAATCCATTTAAGTCTAGAATTATTATTATAAAATTATGTGGATTGTATTGTGTTTATGTTGTGATCCAATGAGTATTGTGTTAACACTCATGTGTTTAGTTTATAGTATTCTTAACATCGAGTGATTCAATGAGTATTGTGTTAACATTCACTAATTCAATGAATTTGTATTTCAGTGAGTATTGTATTAGCATTCAATGATTCAGTGAGTATTTTGTTTGAGTCTAGATTGTAATCATGTGTTATAAAATATTGTTTTATATGTTTTACTTCTTTGTATATTGTAATTGATGTTGGATATCAGATACGACATGATATCCTTATTATGTTTGTGTTTAGGCTGATATTTGTGT
The DNA here is from genome assembly GCA_036936605.1 of Limnanthes douglasii subsp. nivea. Lineage (NCBI taxonomy): Eukaryota > Viridiplantae > Streptophyta > Magnoliopsida > Brassicales > Limnanthaceae > Limnanthes > Limnanthes douglasii. The sequence continues at coordinate 187,301,701 of JAUPFV010000003.1, forward strand.
GGTAATCGATGCATAGGTTGATATATGTGTGTTGATTGATGCATGTATTTCTTATGTTATGTTTTTTTACAGTTTTTAAATATATTGTTGATTTACATATCTTATTAGCTAGTGGAATTTAACTATAAGGTAGTCATTTATGCTTGTTGTCGTTATTTTGTTTATTTTGTAATTTTATTTATTTAATGTTTTCAATTGTTTTTGGTAGGTATAGTAGACCAGAAAAAGAACTTAAAATGCAAACAAGCCATGATAGATAAGCTAAAGATTAAGTTCACGTTCGTTTGGTACCTCAAATTTGTAATCGTTTCCTTAAAATTCAGGATGAAGAATCGTCGCAACCCTCAGCAAGACAGAATACATACCTCAAACAAATTCTCATCCCGACTCTCACTCCCACTCCCACTTTAACTTCCACTCTGAATCATAATCAAACTGGAGATGCTTTTGCATCTGGATCATATCTTAACACTTCATTAGAGATAGATTACGACGAGTCTCCACTAGTTCATATCCCGTCTGAACCAAGCACATCTCACTAGCCTCCTGATTGAAGTATAGTCGAGAACTACGAATATTAGCATGTTTCATAAGAGAAGCATGAAGATGTTGATGTGGAGGTTGTCGATGAGGTGAAAGATGTTGATGTGGAGGTTGTCGATGAGGTGGAAGATGCTGATGTAAAGGTTGTCGATGAGATGGAAAATGTTGATAAACCGACGATCAAGTGTAAGTAGAAAACGAGGAGGCTGGCGACAATCAAGAGGAAGTGGAGCAAGAGGCAGCTAACAAACAAGACATTTTCGATGATCAAGATGGAGCGACAGAGGATTGGAAATATTGTGGGTATTTTATATCCAAGCTGAAGCCCGGTCTGGATCGTGAACATGTCACGATATACGAGAATATGTAAGTTTCTTAATAATGTATGACAAGCTTTATTTATCTTTAAATATTGTTTATTATTTCCAAAATTAATCAATTTTTTGTTTCAGACTACCGCCGGACGATATTCCTCGTTGGTTCCCCTTGAAATAAGGCTTCGGATTATAGGTTTATATGAGACTTTTGAGAAAACACACATTGGTTTTAGTGCTGACATGTAAACGACATTCAAGGTAGTAACTGTAGTATTATTTTTCCATCTATTATTATTTACAATAGCATAACTTATATTTTTTGTTTGAAGTAACGCTACACTGTAGCAGACAACCTTCATGATATTGTCCACAGGTTGTTCTTGGAACAACTAAATGGATGTTACACAAATTTTATAGTTCGCATAAAGAAAGTGCCTTGAGGAGATACACCATGCATCGTTCATCACCCGAGCTGATCGATGTCCGACCATATTTTTTAACGAAGATGCCAAGATTATGGAAGGTATGGGTAGATTTCTAATGCAGTCCTAAACAGTTAAAGTTGTCTGAAACAAACTCGAAAAACCGCAAAGCTCATCATGGTGGGGCATAGACGCATGTTGGTGGGGCATTGACTCATGTTGGTGGGTCGAAGATCCATTCCAGATTAGTTAGTCAATGTGGAATTAGATTTAATTTCAAAATTAGATTGAAGATTGGAGCATTGACGCATGTTTTGTTTGATAAAGGATTTTTTATTGTTTCGACTTATTTTTTTATGAATTTGTTCAGATTTTTAGTGAAAATCATAGATTAGAATTAGATTTAATTTCAAAATTAGATTGAAGATTGGAGCCTGCACCCACCAACCATTTTCCCGGTTCAAGTCAATTTTGTTTTTAAATTGTTTTAAATATTTTTTTACAATTAAGTCCTTAAAATTTTATTTTATTTTAAATTAACGTTCCAAAATTTATTGATCTTTTTCAAAAAAAAATTGTTTTAGTTTTTATATATTTTAATGGTTATAATAACTTTAATTTAGGTGTTAATTTTTTATATAATTTTTGTGACTAACCTTAAATGTTTTGTTTATTTTAGATATTTAATCAAGCAAGACCTTTATTTATTTATTTTTAATATTTATGTATAAAAATTATAATTATAATTTAATTATTTATTAATAGTTTATATATTTAAAAATTAACTAATGTGATTTTTTTTAAATTAAATTTTAAGTTAATTATTTACGTATGGGCTACTATATATATTTATTGAATTTATATAAGAATTTATTTATTAAAATTTAAATATAGTTATATTTTAGATACTTATATATATATATATATAAATCTTCTCACATTGCTATATATATTTATAAAAAAATTATGAGATTTTATTAATTAGTGTTTAATTATTTTTAAACTCATCCCATTATTTATTGAGTGTATTTATTTATTTTTTATGATATTTGTATGAGCATAAATAAATAATTAAGTTAAAATCCAATTTTAAAAAATCACATTAATTAATTTTGAAATATATAAACTGTTAATCAATAGTTAAATTAAAAATATAAGTTATATACATAAATATTTTTAAAAAAAACGTTCTTCGAATGTGGAGGAGACTACTTGATCAAATACGTAAAATAAACAAAAAATTTATGGTTGGTCATAAAAATTATATAAACAATCAACACCTAAATTAAAGTTATTATAACCATTAAATACATAAACACGAAAATAACAAAAACAAATTAAAAAAATTAATAGTTTTGGGATGTTAGTTTAAAAAAATAAAATTTTAAGGAGTTGATTTTAAAAATATATTAAGATTTTTTTTTAAAAAACAAATAGGCATGCACCATCGGTAAGAAAGACCCGCACCGGTGAGGTAGGCAAGACACCCACCGGTGACAACCATTTTCAGGGCTGAAAAACGTTCAAAAATAAAAATAAAATTGATTTTTTTTTACCTTATTTAATCTTAAATATAATTTTGAAATTAAATCTAATTCTAATCTTTGTTTTTACTAAAAATCCTAACAAAATCACAAAAATTAAAGTTTAAACAATCAAAAATCCATAATTAAACAAGAAATTAAATCTAAAAAAATACTTACTTCGACGGAAAATTCACCAGAAAATTTAGAGAGAGATATGTTAGAGAGAAGGAAAAGTGAATATGGAGTGTTAGAGAGAAAATGAAGTGGAGAGATTTAGTAAAAACGTATATACCCCCAAAAGGGTATTTCCATCTAAAATTGGGTAAACTTATACCATACGTGGGTAAACTCAAAACTGGGTAAACTTAAGCCAGGTTTTGGTATATATAGCTTGACCCAAAAGTTAAATAATAAACTAATTGTTAAATAATAAATTACATTAGCTTCAAGAAAGATTCATTGCCTATGAAACATCTGGGTGCTAACATTCATATAAGATTCTAGCCTCTAATTATGAAGATATTATAACCAAAATTAGAAACAAAATTCAAGATTGAGACTGGTTGTCCTTTGGTGGAAGGCTCCTCCTTATTCAGACTGTTCTCCTCGTTATTCCTCTTTTCCATCTTCAAAGTCTTATTATTCCAAGAACCTTTCCAAAGAGAATAGAAATCATGCTAAACAACTTTCTATGGGGTTCGAATAACAATCATAAAACCATCGCTTGGACCAACTGGGAATCTATTTGCAGGCCTAATGATGAAAATGGTCTAAATGTTAGAAGCTTTAAGAATATTATTCTAACTTATACCTATAAATAATGGTATAACTTTAGAGCCAAGAACAACTTATGGGCCAAATACATTCACTTTAAATATTGTTCCAATCTGCATTCTTTGATTTTTCAAAAGGCTGGATCAAAATGAAGACAATGGAATGCGATTATGGACATAAGGAATGAATTAGAGAAATATATATTTTAGAAGCTTGGTAAATGTGATATCAGTTTCTCGCTCGACTCTTGGTTTTCGATAAAAACCTTTAATCTCTACTGATCCTGTTGTTCCTAAGCATCCCTACCAGATCTTGCGATGTAAAGTTGCATCCTCCTACAACTTCCAGATTCAATTTATATATAGACGGACGTGCGCTAACAATGGAAAAGCAAGTGGAAATGCAATTTGTAGAAATTTTAAATGTGACAACATTCATGCAACATACAGGTTATACGGTAAACAAATAGCTCTAAACTCTGAATGTCTAGCCCTACATAACGGTCTTATTCTCTGCTTCAATCTTAAAATATATAATATAAACATAAAAAAAATTCTAATATTCTATATGTTATGCTTAATAATCACAATACTCCATGGTATCTTACTCTTTTAATCACTTGTTGTAAAAACCTTATAAGAAATTTTATGACATTAACTCACGTCTACATAGAGAAGAAGAAGGTTGCAGATTGGTTAGATAGATGGAATCGCAAATGTAAAATCAAAATAGACCTAAATACAGAGAAAATTTCTAATAAACTCAAAACGATTGCTCTTATTGATAGTCTAAAAATTGGATTTTTAGAGATATGTACTACACTGTTATTTTTTGTTACCAATTCTTTAACATTAATTGATATACACACATATATATATAATCTCTTGAGTTGTCTGATCTTGCAGAGCTATCTTAATTAATCTTTGAGTGCAACAACAGATCTATTATCGCATCAAGGAAATATACCATCAAGCCACTGCTTCTCCGCATTCCATATCATTTTCTCGAGCTCTTTGCCTCCTCCTATCGTTTCCCTAATTTTTTATTCATCCTTAGTGTCTCTGTGTTGTGCCCTTATGGGAGTTATTCTCTTATGTTGTCTTCTATAAATCTGACTGCCCTGGTTTTCATCAATCTTTGGATAAGATCGTGTTCAAATGAGATTTTAACATCTGATCTCTTAGTTTATCTCTTTATACGCAGAATTGATTAAGTCGTCATCATCTGAATTTGATTGCTAGCCGGTCTACATCCCACCATGAAATTTTATATTCTTGATGAAGCTTGAAGAATTTTTTAATCGTTTCCCTCGCTGCACGTTCTCATTTTTTCAAAGAAATTGTTGAATCTAGCTCTCTGTTGGTTATAATTATTTTGGAGGGTGGGTTAAATTCATGTTCCCAAATTTGATGGGAAATCAAATACAGGTGTTTAAATTTTTAGGATCCTCTGTTTATGAATAGTTGCACCAGCTGCCTTATGCGCGACCGAGATTGGTTTTTTTTGCTTGTTTCATTGACAGGATCCGCAGCACACCTGCTGATACACAAGATCTAATTACTCAAGCAGTAGTAGCCCACCAAACAATTGCAATGACAAGGCTAGATGAGTCGGCAATGTACTCTATCAAAACGTTGTTCTTGGTGAAAGGCGTCTACTTCCAAGATCCAATGATAATACATGCCTTATTTGTTTATCTGAATACTGTAGTAAAAAGATAATTAGATACATACCTCAGTGCGACATTTACTTTCATGCTGATTGTATCGATAAGTGGCTTAGGATCCACAGTACCTGCCAATTTATAATAACTCACCCTCACCTCCTCGTGATGGATCAGAAATCAGAATAAATTCAACATCACCTCATCATAATGGTGTAGCTCTTTGTCATGGTGTAGAAGTTGACCGAATGATCCTAAAATAAAATAAATTAAACCAAAGAATAACTTGATACCTCTACTGATAGTTCAAGTTAGCGTTGTAGGATATATGACATGCTCATATTGTTCTATACAATCATTTTCAAAAAATATTTCAACTGTTGGAGCATCAACATTGAGGGTTTGTGCATGATTGCAACAGGAGGTCGGTTAAGGTGATCGACTTGGGAGGACGGATTTAGAGTACGTGGACCGCTAGACAAAGTATTGGTTGGAGGGTTACCTAGAAGGAGACTATTAGAAGGATGCTCGTCACTTACAACCATCTCCAATGGAGGCAAATGAGGAGTACTCTTCTCTTTTCAAGAATGGGTATCTAAGAGGCATCGGTTATGGTTCGTCGGGTCTGCATGAAGGGTACGCTCTTTGCTACAACCAATAGAAGAATCCCCAACCCCACCTTTCTTAAAATCTATATGTACAGAAAGAGGGGTCGGGCTAACCACCATAGCCAAGTTATTTAGACCAATTAGGGACTTCTCCCCAAACTTATCATAATTACGGTTCAGTAGGAAAATATTCCTCCTAAGCACCATCTTCTTTCTCACGAACCCTCCAGTCGATGGACTACTTTACTTTGGGCTCTCGCTCTCTTTTCCTAAATAGGATAGTACAATACTAATTATCTTAGGCGCATAAGCAATGGAGGTAGGTAACAGAGTCACTGGTAGAGATAAGCATCACTTTTCCATCTGTTGACATCTCTGTCTCTGATAAAGGTCACAACCCACTTTCAATAAAGTTGATAAAGATAAACAAGCGGTAATACTCCAACTCCCACTGAGTATATGCAGCACCAGACAATTGTTCAACGAGATTTGCTTCCGGATCACCGTATACTTTCTTCCACAACTCTTGATAGTTCCCTGAGTAACTACCTTCAACAAGAAAATGATAGCATATATCAATAATAGCAAATAGTTGATATATATATATATATAAAGAACAAACTAATCCAACCCTTACGTGTACTCTTCCATCGCCTTTCTAACTGAAGATTCTATTTGGCGATATAGTGCCAATTTCTAGAAACAAAAATAAAAAAGTGTTTCCAGTGTTTATCAGAATCTAACAATATGATTATGTTATTGTGGGTAGATATATAGCATAAGGGGGTCTTCAGTAGCTTATAAACATTTATAATAGCAAATACGTCACTTATATAAATATATTTATCTAATAATCTCGAGCTCAGTACAACACTAAGAAAAAATCGCCATATGTTAGCGGTCAAGTGTGTTAAGCATATTCAGATATACCTAAAACACTCGCTTATTAACTTGGGTAGACGTAATTTAAGCCCCCAATCGAAGAGAGTAGTATATAGATAAGTTTCACCCTCTCTAGCATGATGGGGATGTTTGTCAGGCATGAAAGCCTAGTAATTACAAAGTGAGGGAAATTATATATTAATCAAAACTTATCAAGATCTTCCGGTTTTAAGTTTATATAAAAGTGTGAGAGACGGTCAAATTAACTATCTAAAAACTCTCTACTTTCCACCATTTCCATCGGTGGAGCGTTAGACAAAGTTATGTCGGTAGTGTTAGACTTTTTCATGGATCTTTTGCAAATCATTTCTTGGATACACAAAGAAGTTGATGTCAGAAGAGTCGGAACCTATGATGCAATATTCTAAGGTTTTAGGAAGAGGTTTGGGCTAACTAACGACCACAACATAAATGACATATTCAGAATAAATACGAGAATATAAAAGCATTACAAAATTTACCTTTGATTGAGATTTGGCGTTCGCAAACTGTTAACTGGTAAGAACTTAAATGAAGTAAATCCTACGCATTTAAGTATGATTTACGGGAAAGAAGGAAAATAAAATAGAGGGTACATTAATCTAATTTATAGAAAATTAAAGGGGGTCCAATGGGCCAATTTACGGATCAAAAATTAAGAGAAAGCGAGAAAGTCACATGCTTCGATAAAAGAGAGAAATAAGAAACGCCATTTATACAGACACGCAATTTAGAATGACGTTTGTCAGGCATGTGAAATAGAATCGAGACACGTGGCAAAAGAAGACTGACAGGAGGTGATAACACGCGTGATAAACAAAGAAATAACATAACCATGTGGGAACAATGTAATTAGTAAAACGTCATATACCTCAGCTGGCATATTAAGTTTTACAACTTCTCCCTTACCAAGGACTAGAGGAGCCCTAATAAGGTATAAAAATACTGTAAACTTATCCCCATCAGCCAGACCAAGGTACCCTCGACAATAATCAGAGGACACTACATCAAATAAAGCCGAGGTCAAAGGACGTTAGGAGAAGCGGATTCATGGGACGATAGAATGAGGTACCCTCGGCAGAAGAAGGCAAAGACAAAGACATGAGCAGAAAATTTAGGTGTCGCCCGAGGACAAACAAAACCATCATCCCACGTTATAGCAGACCGGTACCCCGGTCAATATCGAATAGGAGCCCGCGTGAAGATCATACAGTACCTCGACTAAAGTCAATAAAGACACCAAAAATTAAGGCCACTAAGAGTAGTATTCATGACGAGGAAACCAGGCTTCAACCCACGATCAAGCTTAAACAATAAGTAGAGAATTGTTAGGAGATAATGGAATAATGTATTAAAATAAATATTATATATAGAGTATTCGAAGACTATCTAAGGTAATTTTATTCTCGATAAAAGAAATAAGATATTAGCACTTTTTATCCTATTTTCCATCTCTCAAACCAATTAGTAAAATGCCTCACCATATATAGCATGCGCAATTACACTAAGCTCAAGACTAGACTAAGAGAAATACATGCAAGGTGAGATACATATGGAAATTAAAGATTAAACCATGTAAAGCCATACGAGACATGGTATTGACACACATGGAATATATGAGATGTGGTTATTTATGACCTTCAAACTAAATGAACTACTTGATAACCCAAAATAAACACTCAAATAGCAAACCATAGGACAAAGGACCATACATTCGAACCAGATCACTAAAATATAAGACATCAATTGCAAAAATAAGAGATTTTCATACTCTCAAACCCTGCTTTGGAATAAAATCATAGTACGAATGTACATATATATACATATATTAGGAAAGTATTTTATTTAGCAAATCAAATCTGATTGCATACAGATTTGATTGAATTGTTTAATCTCTTTATTTTATTTTCATAATATTTGATTAGAGTTTTTAGATGTCTCTTATATAAAGCATCTCATACCATAATCTTAAGATTAAGGGTTCGTTTATCTTTTATTATTTTCGATATTCCGTTACATTTGTCGGTATTAGAGCTTGACTTCCTGATACCCAGATATATGAATTATATCTGAAGCCTGAGTTTTTTTATATTTGAGGACTAAAGGAGAGAACAACATCTTTAAGTTTACATGCACCATTGGGGTAAAGGTTTGAGAATCTGATTTCTAAAGAGGTTGTTACAAAATTGACATTCAAGACTGAATCTCTTCAAATCCGTTACAAAGTAGTCGGGTTAAAAGAGGTCAGTGAGGTAAGAGTTTCTAAGTTTTGTGTAGTTACATTTTATGTTAGTAATTACAAGGATAAAACATGTTATGATGTAGTTCATATGGATGCTTGCCATCTGTTGTTAGGGCGTCCGCGGCATTTTGATAGGGGTTATATTCATGATGGTAGGACGAATCGATATAGTTTTATGATGAATAAATGCAAGGTTACATAGGTGTCATCTATAGTAGTGTCTCCAAAACTACAACTACTAGTTAATAAGTTTTATGCTCATACTGCACCATCTAACAACCTTAGTTTTGAAACTAAAGGTGTATCTGGGTCGGTATTTGACAAACTAGTCTTTGATGATGACTACCAAAGTGATGATTTTGAAGATAAAGAAGATGATTCGGAAAAAACAAGAAGAGTCTTCTCTTATTTCGATAAATATCAAAACATTAACCGTGTAGTTGACAGCAAGAATACAAGGGTTAATGTAGTTAGTAAGAAAACTACAAAAAAAAATACGACATTTAAAGAGCATATAAGAAAATTTTAAGAAACATTCTCTACACTTGTTCATGACTTCACAACTTGACATAAAAAATAATTTATCTGAAATTCAACAAATAAGGTAACTTGGTAGTAGAAATAGGGATAAAAGAACCCAAAAAAAGAAAAAAAAGGTAAAAGAAATAAGAACGAGGTAAATTGATTTATCGATATTAGATTTGTACTTAAATACTATAACCTCACAACTACCTCGAGATATCAAGTACGGAAACGTTGGTGACATTTACACACCAAACAAAATTTTAAATTTATACTCAACGAAAGTTGAAAAGAGAAAAATGTCGTGGATCAAAACTACTACTAGCAAAACTATGAAGGTATGGAACAATAACATCCCTCAAGTTGTCAAAAACTACGTTAATTATATTATCCAACAAGAAGGTCGAGTTGTTGCCAATGAAGCTTAGCTGTTATAAGATGGAATCAAGGCTCATAATTTCATAAGTCCTAAACAAAGAGGAAGTTGTAATATCTTCTAGCGTGCAAGAAAGCGCTACGCTACTTGTAAAATGGTTGATTGTGCTTAAAGAAATTGACAAATTTTACAGTGGGTCTACTAATGAAGCAAGACAATTATTTTTATTATATTACGATGCCAATATAAAGGATATGAATTTTCTGAAATCATACATCAATTATAGAGACATAGTCGACAAAGTGTTGAGAGAAAATATTATTAAGAATAAACTTGGTTCCGTATCCACAAAGTGCTTACAATATATAAGTGAATGAAATATCTGAACTAATGTGAGATCTTTTGGGAGTACACCAAAGAGAAAATTTGTGTAGGTCTGCAAACCCAAAGCAGACAATATGACATTAGTTTGTGAGAGATATATACTAACATGGTATCAGAGCGAGGTTGAAACCTGCGTTTTAAGCGATGCGGTGGGTGTAATGAGTGACCCGGAAACACATTCGGCGAATCAATTTTAAAGGAGAGTGTTAAGCATAAACTTGGTTCTTTATCCCGTAATGCTCAGACTGAAAAAGTACTTACAATATATAAGTGAATTGAATATCTCAACTAATGTGAGGTCTTTTGTGGGTACATCAAAGATTAAAGTCGTGTGGGTCTGCAAACCCAAAGCGGACAATATCACATTAGTTGGTGAGAGATATATTCTAACAACTATTTTGAATTTCATGATTGCATTGAGTGAAACTGTTAGTAGTCTTGAAAATTTTCTCTCTTTTCGAATAACCTTCGCACTTTAAGGTGATAAGATAGCTGCATGAAGTTTTGTGATTGCTAGCAAGAATTCTTCTAACTTTATTGTACTAGAATCAGTTGAAAAGTCAGAAGAAATCAAGGATTAAGTACACCAAACCTTCATGCTTCCTTGAAGGTGCCTTCCCTAGAAGAAATTGATAACGCATGGGCCTTAATCCCGGTTCAAACGAGCAAACTACACTTACGTCAAAAGAAAGCTCTTGAATTTTATGGAGAAATAAGGTGTCATTGGAGCCGGAATTGATGAAGCCTGAGTCAAAGAAACTAGGGGTTGTTCCATTTCTCATTCGCCTAGAGCAGGAAAAATATTTCTCATTATTGCATTATTCATTAGCTACTTGAAGTTTCTCCCAAGAAAGCGACCATTAAGTTTTACTCCAAAGACAACTCTATACATATGGTACAAGGTATTTATCGAGTGGAATATACCAATACCGGTTCATCTAATTCATGGTCGCAAAACTTACGTATATTTCAGGAATAGAACATTGAAACTTAAAGTTACTCTGTCACCGAGTCAGGATGTTATGCACATTCTTGATTGTTTATATAAAGTAAAAAAAATAGTGCGCTCAACCGAGTGTTATGGTCATGCGATACACTTTATTTTTAGCAGTGATGAAAGAAGACTCTAAATTTTTTCATAAAAGATACATGTCTAAAGTCCTTATATAGAGCCTTGGGCTCTTAGTAATGGATGAACTCCATAACCCGGGAAGTTCTAAATCAAGGTAAAAAAAAGTGTTTAATAAAAGTAAAAACGGACCATAGGATTTTACTTTCAAGTACATTGGTTTAGAATTTTTTTTTCAGGACTAATACCCTTACCATGGAAGACCAAAAATTTTTAAAAAATATATTGATGGTATTATATCCGAAATTTAGTAAAATTCAAGGCAAAAATAAGGCACGTTATTTATGGAAACGTTAAACGAGAGAATTTTAGTTGGATAACATTTCCAAAAAGATTGGTCATAGTAAAAGAGATGAAAAATGGAGAGACTTAATATGATGAGAAATATGGCTAATAATTTCATGGATGTGTACAAAAAAGAAATATTTTTTTCTTTTTAATGGCTTCACTAAGGTTTCCATCACTATTGGATAAATTGTTTTTTATAACACCTCCGTCTTTCCGGTTGCAAATATGTTGTAAATAGAAGCGTTTTTGGATCACTATCTGCTTTGACCCATTCAAAGAAAAGCACGTATTTCATTACCACGGGATTGCAACGAGCGTTATATTTTGTTAAAGAACATTCTCTGTTGATACGGATTTGCAACGGTGTTGTC